>JAKTSR010000168.1:0-13490 GCA_030580325.1 Sugiyamaella sp. yHKS617 | reverse complement strand
GATATTGATGTGGTGTTGGTGTTCTATGTTTGGGGGGCACGACATGCAGAGGGTGCGCGGGCCGGGGGGGGGAGAGGGGGGGGGGGGGGGGGGGGGCGGGGCGGGGGGGGGGGGGCCCCGCCTTGGGGGGGGGCCTGGGCGCGGGGGGCGCCGGCAGCCGTGGGCGGGGGGGGGGGGGGGGGGGGGGGAAGGCGCTCGCGCAGACAACAAGCACAACGGGTCCGGGGCAGCACCCGGCCGCCGGAGGCAGCGGGCAGAAGACAGAGTCCCGGATCAATGCGGAGCTTATCTTTTGTCGATCAGGGGAAGTTCGCTGTTCGGTCGCGGTGCGCCTCCGGCGGCCGGGGCGCTGCCCGGACCCCGCAGCTCCTCTCGCTTCGCTCGAATCGGGCTACTCCCGGGAGAGGCTCGCGAAGCGAGCACAACGGGTCCGGGCAGAGCCCGGCCGCCGGAGGCACGCCGCTGGACACTTCAGCCCTGTCTCATTCTCGTCTCCGTCCGTATGTATGCAGTTGTAGATTAGATAAAGCTGCATGGTGCTGTGGGAGATTCTGCTATTGAGCGGACACATCTCAGAGTGAGTCCAGTTTACAGCCACTGCAGTCGCAATACCGCCACAATGAGCACATGGACAGGACAGGCCGCCATCAGGGGCTCGTCGCAGCTGGCCCAAATGGTCCTGCTGACCGTCTGTGTTGCAGGACTCCAGTTCACATGGATAAGTAGACCCGTCCATCCCCGCCCAGCCAGCGATCCCAGGCCCGGCTGGGCTGCTCCGCCCACCGGGCACTGCCCCGGACCCCGTAGTGCTCCGCTTCGCGAACCCTGTCGTACTTCTGACTACCCTCCCCGGGAGTGGCCCGACTCGAGCGAAGCGAGAGGAGCAGCGGGGTCAGGGACAGCGCTCCGGCCGCCGGAGGCGCGATCCCCAAAGAGCCCGTACTAACCGCTGTGCACGGAGTGGAAATGTCCTACGTGAATGTATACTTGTTATCGCTAGGCATGACCAAGTCGATGTTGTCGATAGTATGGATCGCAGGTCCCATTTCCGGGTTGGTGATGCAGCCGATAGTAGGGGTGCTGTCTGATAACTGTACGTCGAAGTACGGTCGGCGGCGGCCGTACATGGTGGTGGGGTCGTTTGTCGTTTCGTTCGGGCTAGTGGTCATGGCATGGGCCAAGGACCTTGCCGACGTGCTGTTTAGCGGCGACGCCAGTCGCACGGTGGCCCTGGTCATTGCGACTTTGGCCATCTTTTTGACCGACTTCTCCATCAACGCGGTGCAAGCTTGCTGCCGTGCCATCATCGTGGACACCCTGCCGCCCGAGAGCCAGGAGCTCGGCAATGGCTGGGCTGGCCGTATGATTGCTATAGGTCATTTGATAGGCTATTTCTGTGGAGCCATTGATCTGGTAGCCTTGACTGGAGGCTGGCTGGGCGACACCCAGCTCAAGGAGCTCGTTGTGATCTCGGCCCTCGCTCTGCTAGTCAGTGTCGGTATCACCAGCTTCGCAGTTTCTGAGCGCGTCCTTCTCGCCACCGAGGCTTGTTCAGATTTCGGCGCCAATGCCGATGCCGATGGATCTGGATCTGGCTCTGGGTCTGGTGGTGTTGGCGGTGGACTGGGCCGCAAGAGCAGCCGAGTGAGGGTGTTGGTGGGATCAGTGCTGAATATCTTCATCACCCTGCGCAAGACGATATGGACACTGCCGCCGAGCATTGCGCTCATTTTCAAGATCCAGCTGTGTGCATGGTACGGATGGTTTGGATTTCTGTTCTACTCGTCGACCTGGGTCGGCGAGGTGTATTACGGTCACACTCAGAACAAGGACCTGAACAGCACTGATCCAGTTGGCGAAATGGCCAGACAGGGCGCCACGGCGCTGGTGGTGTTCTCGTTCGTCTCACTGGCCTCATCGCTGATCCTTCCCGAGCTGGTCGGCAAGTCCAGCTCGGTCATGCCTTTGATCCGCCGCGGCTCGTCGCCCAGCTTGACGGCCAGCACCTCCAAACTAGCAGTGGTCTTCTATTCTCTCGGTTCACTGCTGATGGTGCCATTGAAGATGGCACTCGAAGCGGGAATAAGGCTGTTCCAGGCATACAACATCGAGCTGCCTGACATCTGGTTTGCCGCTCACATTGTCTACGCCATAGCCACTTTCTCGTCAGCATTTGTTTCCAGCGTCGGCCAGGCCACCTGTGTCGTGGCACTGTGCGGATTCTCCTGGGCCGTTACCACCTGGGCGCCATTCGCGCTGCTTGGAGAAGAAATTCTCGAACTCGACAACTCGAAGTCAGTGCTTCCCGTCGTGTCTGAAGACATCCAGTCAGAGCAGGACCCCGACGCGCTGCCCGAAGACAATCTCATCACCGGCAGCACCTCAAAGGCATCCAAGCGTTCGGACTCGACCCAGGCCGGTGTATACCTAGGCATCCACAACGTAGCCATTACCGTACCACAGCTGTTAGCGACCTTTGTGTCGTTCCTCATCTTCAGCTTCGCCCAGGTCACTGCCACCGAGACGGCGCTCAAGACCCGCAGCGGCCCCCCCGTCGAGCAAGGGCCCGGCGATGGCGGCCTCGCCATCGCCCACACTCTGCAAGTGGGCAGCCTGACCGCCCTGCTCGCGGCCTACTTCACGCGACAGTACAAACAGGCCCGCTCCGCCTCTCACGACATCTAACGACCTAACATGCTTGTCATAAACCTTATCCGCGTCTCCGGCGGCCGGGGCGCTGCCCCGGTCCCCGTGGCTCCTCTCGCGCCGCTCGAGGACGACCCGAGAAGCGGAGCACAGCGGGGTCCCGGGCAGCGCCCCGTCCGCCAGAGGCGGCGTGCCCCCTGCAGGCGGCCGTTGGTCCCTGCGTTGCCGGTCAGAGCCTAATCGTTCGGGGCAGATCCCGCCGTGCAGCTGTTTATCAGAGATCAGGGCCGGCCGGTCGCGCTTGCATTGTTGACATAACGTCTGCGAGAGTGCTGGAGATAAGGGCCAGGTGTGAGAGTGTGTCTTGGGGATTGACTCGCGTTGTGAGTAGTAGTACTCGATCAGTGTCAGCTGGAGTGGTCTGGAGAAAGGAGAAATTGAGGTCGTATTTCCGCGGAGCTCCCGGATGAGCTGATTGAGGCAGTGCATCACGACTTCGCTGCTGCAACGGGACCCGTGTGGATGCACCGAGAAGAGCTGCTGGCACCTTTTTCGCTGGGTTGTTAGCATTGACACATTGGTAAGTTTTCTTTGTTGTGCTAAGCTCCAACCTTAATTGGGAGGAACCCGGATTATTTGTAAGACAGGAACGACTTCGTAGGGCTGTGGCAACGGGCTACGGACGATGGGCGTTCGTGTGTCATGCTGTCTCATGTTGTATTCTTTCTGGCCTGCCCGGTCCTAGAGCCTGGAATCTGGAGTTGAGTGCTAACTGAACGTTTCAAGTGAGTGCAGGCGCTCGTCCCCGCCTCGACCTCCACTTCGAGCATACACTTCGATTTCGACTCTCCGCGTCGACTCTTTGACAAGTGGCTGCTCTGTGCTGGCGCGCTGTTGTGGTGTGTTCAGTGTAGTGGTCACACACAATGCCGCCATGGAGTATATTTGCATCTCCGACGAAAAAGAAATTGGCAAGCGATAAGAGCGCCGAACGACGGCAGGAACAGGAGTCGGCCCTGATAGAGCTCTTTGGCAGTGCCGTCGCCCCCAGTGGGTTTACCGGGCCCAGCATTTCAACCATGTCTTCGGCAGAGGACATTGTGCGGTCAGTTTCTGAGGTTGCTGCTGGAACTCGTGCCGGGTCTGGTCCAGCCGGTGGAGTTGGGGCCAGTACTGCTGGTTCGGGAACGGATGTTGCATCTGAATCGCATCTATCAAAATTAGTAGTCAAGAAATGCCACTGTTGCGGAACTAAATTGCAAGTTCCCGAGAAACTGACATACTACAAATGCGCCATCTGCGAAACATTCTACGATGTCAAGACAGGGCCGACGCAGGGGTCTGGCGTTTCGGCAATCACGCCCTTGTCCTTGGAAACCATCGAGAAAGCTATAGATGAGATAAGACTTCAAAAGGAGCAGAATGGCCTTGATGTTATTGCTATGAATGATGCGTATATCGAGCTGGATAACCTGCTGATCTCTGGATGTTCCAGTGTCGACTCTATGAACGAGTCCTTCAGTCTGCACCAGAAACGAGCCAGCTATTCCAGACCGAATATCAACTTTACCAAGGTGGAAATGTTTTACAGTTTGATTATGAACTGCCCTGGCTACGAACGGCCCATGGATACGCTCTTAACGAGCCAGGTCAATCTTCTCAAGCGGCTGCGAAAGTCGCTTGAAACGCCATTCGACATCTGTTTCCTTTTAGTGATACTGGAGAACCCCATCCTCTACATCCCGGCGTTATTTTCTAAAGCATCGGCGGCAACTAATTCAAACAACATTTTACAGGGACCCAGAATCCGCCCAACTGGTCCTCCAGACCCGTTGGTAAGAATTCGTGTTCTGGCTGTAGATGTCCTAGAGAGAACCATGGGAATCATTGCCCATGCGAAGAAAGATTGCCGTCATTATTTATTAAATTGGTTCTCGAGATACTCCTTGAATCGATTCCAATCAAAAGTTGATCTGGTAAATGCCTATGTTGCTCACCGACTTCTGAAGCATTATAGAACTGTTCAGTCGCGGGCCAGAGTACACTCCATCCCCAAAACACCGTCTGCATCTTCGTCCTCACACAGAAAACCACAGCCACAGTCATCACCATCGCCCGTGCCTTCGCCCGGATCTCCTTTGCCACTGCGAAACAGAAAGCGCCGAGGAAGTACGTCATCCCAGATCAAGCCTGAGCTATACAGCAGCGATTGGAAAATATCCTCTTTTGTAAGGACTCTGTCTATATTCTTCAACGCAAATAGCGCTTCAAGCAACAAGATCGACGTCTCAAGCTTCTATAATACAATGGTGGATTATGCCGATGTGAAGAGTGACTTTGATGAATGGCAGAAAACCCGCCCTTTGACTGTCAATAATGCGAATAGCAGCGCCGGTGTCATGCGTGGAAGCTCATTGATTCCCCAAATGCCACTGGCCTCAGGCAGACCACCATTCTCTTTCTGCCAATACCCATTCCTCTTGTCCATGGGATCCAAAACTGAGATCTTAGAGCATGATGCCCGAAGGCAGATGGAACTGAAGGCACAAGAGGCATTTTTTGGGTCACTTACTAGCAAAGTACCCGCGTCACCGTTTCTCCATATACGGGTAAATCGAAATTCGCTGCTGCAGGACTCTTTTGAGGCCATTGACAAAAACGACGACCATCTGAAAAAGGGATTGAAAGTAGAGTTCATTGGCGAGCCAGGCATTGATGCCGGTGGATTAAAGAAAGAATGGTTTCTGCTACTGTTTAAGGAATTATTCGATCCCTCAAATGCTCTATTTATTGAAGACGAAGAGTCGCGATTGTGCTGGTTCGACGTGACCTCGGACCACGCCTTGAAATACTATAAGCTGACAGGAGTGGCTATCGGGCTGGCGCTTTACAACTCGACCATTCTGGATGTCAACTTGCCTCCTGTACTGTTTAAAAAACTTCTCGGATGCCCGTACACCCTCGAAGACTTTACCAAGCTTTACCCTTCATATGGAACGAATCTACAGAAGCTACTGAATTATGAAGGTGACGACATAGAGGAGATCTTTTCACTGGACTTCAGTATCTATTCCAAGGACCCCGATGATGCTTCAAAGGTCAAAGAGACCTTACTGATTCCGAATGGAAATAACATTCCTGTCAAAAAGTCCAACCGCCAGGATTATGTCAAAAAAGTTATGGCCCATTTTCTGGATACCTCTGTCAAACGACAATTTGAAGCATTCAAGCAAGGGTTTTACAAAGTCGCTGGTGGTAACGCGTTGTCTCTCTTCCGACCCGAGGAAATAGAGCTTCTCATCCGAGGCAGCCTGGAAGCCATCGATGTGGATGCTCTTCGCTCTGTCACACGGTATCAACATTGGGGACCCAAGGGCTATGATGCCGAACAGGATATTGTCATCAAATGGTTCTGGAAGTTCTTCAAAAACCTAGACCCCCTGAACCAGCGCAAGCTTCTTATCTTTGTCACCGGCTCGGACCGCATCCCAGCCACTGGTATCGTCAACATGCCGTTTCGCATCTCTAAAATCGGCGAGGATTCGGACCGTTTCCCGATCTCCCACACCTGCTTCAACCAACTCTGTCTCTACAAGTACTCGAGCAGAGAAAAGCTGACCAACAAGATCATGACTGCTATCAACGAAAGTGAAGGCTTCGGAATTAAGTAGAACTACGTAGAACTACGCAGTAATTGTCCTTACTGCGAACTTTGCGGGTGTGCCTCCGACCAGCACAGTCTGGGTTTGACCAGCCTGTGAAGCTCTGGGGTCACCCCGGACCCCGTTGCTCCTCGAGGGCAGCTCGAGGAGGCTCCGACGGGTGGTCGGTGGGTTCTTGGAAAAAAATGGTGCAGCAAAAACTACAGCACCTTCTGTTCACGCCTGGTCTCCCACGGCATTACTGATCAAGGCTCTCAGAGGCTTGAATATGATTGATCGGACGGGAAATCTTACTTTACTCTGGATATGGCCGTAGCTGTTATGTAAAACACGCTCAGCATACTTGAACTCATCCTTCGGAGCAGTGCAAGGCACGAATGCTAGTCACGTGACGAGGTTGTGTAGACCGGGTATTCCTCAACTCCCCTTAGTACAGGCAAAACCAGACACTGATAGCCTTGAGGACAGTTTACAGGAACCATTATAGAAGAAGAAGAAGAAGAAGAAGTCTACCGTTGTCAGGATTGGGACCCGATTACTGGGACAAGAGCTATTTGTATTTTTTCAAGTAAACAGCCTGTAATCAGGCCAATATATGAGCAGTCCTCCTGGGTTATGTGTAATGGTGGAAATATTCTATTTGTATTTGTACTAGTTATGTGTCGTATAGGACTTTAAATAAAGATTTATTATTATTATATATACTGGGACAAGAGACAAGTAAAAGATACAAGACAAGATTCCATAAACTGAATAACGAGAAATTGAAGACGAGATGAGGTAGAGTTTATATAATGGAGATCAGATGGAGACTTCTGAATCAAATGTCCGAGCAACTCATGGTGCAGAGCACAATGGGGTCCGGGGAGTGGCGCGCCCATCCTCTCGGTATCCCCGCCGCGACTGGGTGTAAGGAATCAACCTTGATTCCTCGCACACAGCATTACGACAAAAGCGGCACAGCAATGCGACAAAAGCGTCACGAACATGTCTGCCGGATCCGGTCTCGAAACATCATCCTCCGGATTAATACTTCCGAACTACCGTCCTTCGGAGAACCATTCCCGAACTCCTCTATACAAACAGTACTTTCTTGTCTTCTTCTTGTTCCCTCCTTAGTCTTAATCTTGCGAATATATCTTGTCTTTTATTTCCTCGTCCCTTCTCCCGGTAATACGATAACCTCAGTATTACCCCGTTCCGAACTCTTACACTGGGCCTCACATAAGTCTGTTTCCATTCAACACTTCGGCAGGCTTCGCAGGAAAAAAGTGCCGAACGACACCACATCATGCGAGTCTCATCAACATGCATATCAGCCTGCAAAGGTGTACGGTGCCTTCGATAATTTTCTGTAAGGAATCAACATTGGATCCCTACTACTAGAACGACTGACATTACCGCCAACCATCGGACCTCGTCGGGTGTATATTCGGGCCCCGTATATTTCAGACGACCATGAGCGACCCGTCATCATCCTTATCTCAAACTTATTACTGGTGTTGTTTACTACCTCAGGGCGTCATAATCATAAGCCGGACTAGAACTTCCACTATTAAAACACTACTTATTCTCTTCTTTTAATTCTCTCGTCGTTGCCTGGCATCTTGCTTGTCTGTTTTCCCGGTAATACTCAGTGATGTATGATCGTGCACAGGTAGGCATATATCTATGCACGACTGTAACAGCTATATGTATGACTGTCTCAAGTCTAGGAATTATAAAATCCTTCAGTCCTTATCTACAGCATCTCATCGATCCTAACGCCACTGCCAACCGGACGCATCTCATCCTAGCATCCTATTGTATCTCTGTGTTACCCCGTCCTGAACTCTTACACTTGTAGCGAGACCTGAAATTGCCATCCGCCTTATCAGCATGTCCGACGTTACGCAGCTGTTATCCCGCCTCACCGAGCACATAACGTTCGATGGTGGTAAAGAGTCTAGGAGTGTGAGAAAGTATTTCGCGATTCTCGACCACTTTTTTGAACTTCTCGAGCTAACGGAAGACAATCAGCGCATCAGCATGGGTCTCAATAGTTTTGCTTCGAAGCCAATGAGCTGGTACCTTTCTTATGTCGACATTCATGGAATGTTTGCTTCGTACGAGGAATTCAAAGCCGCCACCACTCGGGCTTTTACCCCCGTTACGGACAGGGTCGACACCACCACTCGGACTGTTTCCCCCATTGACAAATCGAACCGGCTCTACAAAAAGTACCGTTCGTTGACGCAAACAGGTTCTGTTTCCGAGTACTGTTCTGTGTTCCAGGACTGCCTCTATGCTCTTCCCACAGAATATCGCTTGACAGATTTGGCTGCTATGTCGGATTTCATCCTGGGACTCAGGGATGATATAAGAGCCTTAGTCCAGATCCAGAACCCGCAAACCCTGTTGAGGGCAATGGAAATAGCTGAGACGGTTGATAGGCTCAGTGCTTCCAGACCCGAGCTGTTTAGCCCTGTAGTCGACCTTAAGGACGTTGATGTTGTCGGGTTTCAAAGACTATCATCCAGTGAGCGCGACCAGTTGCGTGCTGCTGGTCTTTGTTTCTACTGCCGCGAAGGGAAGCACCAGGCGGTAAATTGCCCTAAGAAGGCACACCATCACCGGGTTCAAGTTTAGAGGCCTGTGGCCATGTGCTTCCGGCCAACTGTAGATACCGATGGCTTTCTTCCTCGCTTGTGTGTACCTCTATATGCCAGAAGGAACTGTTCCGAATAAATGATGATATCCCAGTTGCCGCCGCTTTGAAGTTTTCAGAACGTATCTCCTGCTTGGCCGTATGAGTTTAATCCCAAGGACGTTCATATTATTATTATCTATGACATGAAAAAAGGCCCTGACGGACTCCTGAAGTCGAGCAGGAGTACGTCGGCAGTTTTCTCCGGGTTATCTCTGGTCTGCTAACTTCTGCTAGTTCCGGCAAGATCATTCGTGGTCGATCGATTCCTCGTGAGGTTGACGGGAGTTGGAGTTGGTAGCATACACTTGCACTGGATAAACAACCACCAGAGTTCAAGGGATTCCTGAGCTTCATTGGCAGAGCCATATACGAAATTCCAAATGCGTCACCTACGCTCTTACTCAGATGTGGAATTCAGTGAAGTTCATAGTGGACGAAATCAGATCTTCCAAAGCTTCCAAGAATGTGAAACACTTACATAATCTGATTAGGCAGTAGATTGTTAGTTTATGATATGAAGACGCTGAGTCTCTTCTAGCGCTACGCCTTCGCGGTCTCGAATTCTCGAGTACCTGTTCCTGCTACTCTTCGCTTCGTATTCCCCAGGCTGCAGATCAGGAATGACGGGACCGGTTTGCCTTCGAGCCTGTCCCGGACTGATTTGTGAGACGGTTTCGACACTCTTCCTCTACATGTCCTTTACGACCGCAGTAGTCACAGAAAGTAGGTAGCCTACCGTGCGAGTAGAACTCACATAGCCGATCACACTGGCAATAAGTTCGTTCAGAGAACGTGGTTCCGACACTTTTCTGTCTGCCGAACATTGACACAAGAAGTTCCTTGAGGTGGTGTAACTGCCGACCGAAACTCTATCAAATATTGAGGGAGCTGTGAAATATCGCCTGGGATAGGCGTGACCTTCATCCAACGATCACCAGTAGGCAGTAAACATCAGCCAATGTATCAAGTGTGCCCCAGAGTTCATCCAAAGTCGCGTCGGCAATAGCATCATTTGCCAAAAGAGGGGCAAGACTTTCAAGCACAATACCTCGGGACTTGCTAATAGAAGATTCAAGGTCCGTGCCGGGTCTCTCTGAACTTGGCTTTGGCAAGCATGTGCTATCCTCGCAGATTTTCGTCGGGTCTTGCATGGGAAGCAATGACAAGAGCTCGCTAGCACGAGCCCTGGCTAGTGAATAAGGATGTATGTTCTCTGACTTGGCCAGGGACATGTCTGCCAATGGATTGAGTAAATCTTGAGAGTTCTCTTTCTTGTCAGCTGGGCAGAGAATCACTCCGTCTGACATGCTGCTGCTGCTCTGCGACAGCAGTCCACTTCGTCTGCTGTCTTCTCGGCCATGACACTGCCTGACTTTGACTACCGGTATGTAATTGCCGGTCCTACGACAGAACACGCAGCACGCTTCGCTCGGTTCTTGGCTAGCTCGCACGAAGATCGGGGCCGGTACCAGCTAGAGCTCTCCAAAACAAAGCTCTCCAAATACAAGCGCGCACCAGAACTTGGGAGTATGCATCAGACATAATTAACTTATGTACATTATACACTAGGAGAATTGTACATGATATTTTAGTATACTACTAAATATACTATTATACGCTAAAGAACATTCATTAGGCTACTTCAGGCCCTCACCGGGTACCTGTCCAACCCGCTGAGCTGGCTGGCCCATGAATAGAGGGAGAACGGCAGCGCGTCCCCAGGAGTGGCCCTCCTCTCGCTGCGTTCGAGGGCCACGGAGTCTGGAGCAGCTGCCAGAGGCTCGCTGGCCCATTTCCCCCGGACAGGCCCGAGGCAGGCCGGGTGACGAGCAGTTACATCATTACGTCCGCACGGTCAGCGCAGCCCTGGCCAGCGTCCCCTGCAGCGCTAGGGGAGCAGCGGCTGCTACCAGGCCGGCTCACTGCCAGGCACGGCGGCGGCTGGCAGCAGCAGACACTGTACAGCGAACTGCAGAGAATAGTACCGGCCTGCCACAGGCAGCCATTACGTACGACAGTAAACGTACCCACTACTACCCACTACTGCTACTACGTACAATTCACTCTACTTTACTTTACTTCAGACTCGACTGTTTTTCTGTGTTATACACCGCCTTTCTCACCGCAAGCGCACCCAGCGATTAGACTAGCCAGACGTGGTGTCCTCACGAGTGGTTTCTCAGCTTGCCGCCCGATTGTGTTGTCGAAAGCCGAACAGCAGACCCAGTTTCGACGCCAGCCCACTCTGCTTGTAAGCTCCTGCCGTCACCATTATCAGCAAGGGCAGCATCCCCAACGGATCCCGTTTAGCTCAGCACAGCTCAGTACAGTAGTAACACCCATCCATATTCACCATACCTGGCCCAACGGTTTCAAAGTAAGTATGCTCTCTGTGACTTAGCTGGGCCATGTGCTTTCTGCCGAACGTCGACGGGCAGTGTGCCATCATTCGGCTATGTCAACAGCCCGCTTGGCCCTGCCTGGCCTGCTGCCACTACCGGCAATTCACAGCTGGCGCAACGGCGCCCTGGAAACAAACGCGAAACCGACAGACTTTTTATGGCGAACCAGGAACTGGCAGGCTAAATCAGCGAACAGGTGCTGCACCATGCGGGGAGCATCGCCGACAGGTTCACGGCCCGGTCGCCGTTCGGACCGTGGGGGCGCGCGATGCCTTCGGCGGCCGGGGCGTTGCGCCGAACTCGCGTCGCTCGGGCCAGGGCCTGTGGCTTGCCGGTTTACGGAAGCTCCGTCTGTCTGGTTCGCCGGCCTGCTTCACGAACCTCGACGCTCGCGAAGCGAGCACAGCAGTGTCTGGGGCCGGCCGCGCCCTAGCCGCCGGAGGCACGCCACCCCCACGACGTCAGGGGATGCCTCCGGCAGCCGGGGTCCTCTGCTCGCTTCGCTCGGGCCAGGGCCGGTGGCTTGTCGGTTTCGGAAGCTCCGTCTGCCCAGTTTGCCGGCCGGCTCTACGAACCTCGACGCTCGCGCAGCGAGCACAACGGGGTCTGGGGCCGCGCCCCAGCCGCCGGAGGCACACCACGCTCGAAGAACCCGGGCTCGCGAAACGAGCACCACGGGGTCTGGGGCAGCGCCCCAGCTGTTTGAAGCGCCCGACCCAGCCAGTACTAACAGCGCGCGCAGCAATGACGACCACAGTTCCGGCCATTTATGCGTTCCCGGAGTTCTCGGGCGTAGCGGCGGCCGTGGCCGACCACGTTGTGGCTGCACAGAACGCGGCTCTGTCAGGGAACTCTAAGAGCTCGTCGTCGAGCGCCAGCGGTGGCTCCAACACGCCTACAAACAGTCATAGTCGCACTCATAGCACCAACACCAGTCACAGCAGGAATGGCGGAGGCGACGGTGGGTCCGGCGGCCGGCGATTCAAGATAGGACTGTCGGGAGGCTCGCTGATTGCCGTGCTCAACGAGGGCTTGCTGGCTAGAAATGACGTTTTATGGGACAAGTGGGATATCTACTTTGCCGACGAGAGACTGGTTCCATTTTCCGATCCTGAAAGCAACTATGGCCTGGTCAAGCGACATCTCCTGGACCTAATTCCCGAAGATCAGCCGCGGCCCCGAGTATTCCATGTCGACGAATCACTGATTGACGATGCGCAAGAAGCTGCCGACGCCTATGAGAAGATGCTGATTCGAGGCTTTGCAGCTAAGGACTCGGTCAAGCTGCCAATGTTTGACCTGCTGCTGCTGGGTTGTGCTCCCGACGGCCACACCTGTTCGCTGTTCCCCCACCACCCGTTGCTCCGCGAAAACCTGGCATGGGTCGCTCCTATAGAAGATGCGCCCAAGCCACCTGCTCGTAGAATCACACTGACTCTGCCTGTTATCTGCCACTCGCACCGAGTGACTTTTGTTGTCGAAGGACAGGTCAAGGCTCCAATCATCAAGACAATCATGGAACGTCCCGAGAAAGGCTCTCCCTGCAGTTTGGTCAATGAAGGCGCAGCAGGCAAGGTTAGCTGGTTTGTGGACGACGAAGCATTGACGGGGGTGTTTGTGACCAAAAAGGAGTACAAGATCCAAGTCAAATAAGCGGATTGTGTTTGATTATTAATATGAATGCCAAAGCCATCAGTAACAAAATAACTAGGAAAAACAGACCACATCTGACAGAGAGAACAACATTCCAACACGAACCCGAAATCTAATATAAGAAAAATAAAGCGAACCCTCGCGTTTTCTGTACTTTCTCCGTTGCATGCGAAACGAATTTGCTCTTTTCCTGTTAAACATTCTCCTGCGATTTCTCTTCCGTACGATTTCTCTTCCCCGCCTTGCTTCACTGCTCCTTTTCTATATACATGTTGTATTTACGCTAATGTTTTCTTCTACCTAGCACGTCCCTGGCCGCTGGGGCGCTGCCCCGGACCCCGTGGCCCGATTCTCTTGCACCCGACACGCCTCCGGCTGCTGGGGCGCTGCCCCTGATCCCGTGGCTCCGCGTAGTGTGTAGTGACGCGGAGCCACGGG
>JAKTSR010000167.1:0-28595 GCA_030580325.1 Sugiyamaella sp. yHKS617 | reverse complement strand
GCCATTAATTTATTACTTATCAGCACTCCAGACTCCGTGCGCAACTCACGGCGGCCGGGGGCACCGCCTCCGGCGGCTGGGGCGTGGCCCCAGACCCCATTGTGCTCGCTTCGCGAGCAGCTTTGGCTGGCCAACACGACCGCGGAGCCCACTCGCTCCGCGAAGCGGAGCACAACGGGGTCCGGGGCCGCGCCCCGGCCGCCGGAGGCGCACCCACCTCGGGCAAAGACCCCTGAATATGCAGGGTCGCGGCAAGCGCATATGCAAATAAGAGGATATCCAAGTCTTAAAAAAGAGAGGCTCGTATGAAGTATGACTTCCAAAATAGGAAATACACTACTAAGTAACAGTCACCGAATGGGACTCACGACTCGCGGCAAGGGACTCAGGCCGCCGAATTGCATGGCACGTACTCAGGAGAGCAGGAGCTGAAGTACGTTTCGACATCGACTATCGACACTGTATTTCGACATTCGACCAGGAAATAAAATAACGTATGTTGGATTGCTGAGCGTGCTGTCGATGCTGTAGGGATTAAAAGTGAATTGAAGCGAATGGAGAAGTGAAGACGAGCAGAGAAGGGTGCGTTATAGGCTGGCAAAGAAGTGCGAAGACTCGACAATTGATTTGAAATTTCAGCTGTTCACACCAACACGACCGACGAGACTATGACCAACAAGGCATATGAAGCGAATGCGACATTTTCTGCGACAAGGCTCTGGCAGTATAGAGTGTTTCAAGATATCGATGCTTCGAGGTTGTATCGTTGATATCGGCAATGTTCAATGCTATTCGTTCACGGTATTTGCGTGAAGGCGCTGAGTAGAGTGACCAGATTATCGACGTCAACATAACGACACGAAGACACTAAGTATGAGTGAGAGCGATGAACCAAATCGACTTCCTTGTATCAGTATCGTCCATGTCTTTCTCTTCTCGACGCTGTAACCCCTGTTTTAGTCCGCTCGAGACATGTTCCTCGTTCACTTGACAATCCCTCCATGCTCCATCCAAGCCTGCCTCAGATTCATATGGACGGAGACGAGATACTAACCGCTGCAGTCAATATGCCTAAGAAGAGAGCTTCCAACGGACGTAACAAGAAGGGCAGAGGCCACGTCACCTCGGTCAGATGTTCCAACTGTTCTCGTATGGTCCCCAAGGACAAGGCCATCAAGAGATTCACCATCAGAAACATGGTCGAGTCGGCTGCCATCCGTGATATCTCGGACGCCTCTGTCTACCAAGAGTACGCCTTGCCCAAGCTTTACATCAAGATCCACTACTGTGTCTCTTGCGCCATCCACGGCAAGATCGTCCGTGTCCGTTCCAGAGAGGGCCGTCGTATCAGAACCCCCCCTCCTCGTGTTCGTTACAACCGTGACGGTAAGAAGATCAACCCCCAAGCCGCTGCCAAGGCCGCTTACTAAATCACCCGCCTTGACTGTGTGTGATGATCCAAAATTTGTCATGTACTCCTGTTTTCTGTAATTACGAGACTATCAAAATAAACCTGCTAAGCTGCTGGAATGTACCCGGTCCCCGGTTCTCGTGGGTGGGCCCGTGCTTGCCTCCGGCGGCCGGGGCGCTGCCCCGGACCCCGCTGCTCCTCTCGCTTCGCTCGAGGAGGGCCAAAGGCTCCGCGGAGCCAGGGACGCTCGCGCAGCGAGCACAGCGGGGTCCGGGGCAGTGCCCCGGCCGCCAGAGGCATCCCACCTCCATCCTTTCTCGCTCGCTTCCGGCGGCAGGGGTGCTGTCCCGACCAGCTGCTCCTCTCGCTGCGCTCGAGAAGGGCCTAAGGCTCCACCAAGCAGGGACGCTGGCGCAGCGGGGACAGCGCGGTCCGGAGCAGCGCCATGGCAGCCAGAGGCGTCCCGCCCTCACCCGTATCCGGCTCGCCTCCAGCGCCGAGTGTCCAGTCCGCCACAGAAAGTTGGGCCCAGGGGCGGGGGATAAAGACAGGCGCGAGCAGGGCTGCTGTGGCTGCTGTGGCTGCTGTGCCGACTGGACCCTGCGTCGGTAGCTGCACGTCATGCGTAGCCCAAATAGGTACTCTCAGGGGAGACTGCATATTCAGACTGTCTACATATACGGAAATACCAGTTCCATGTTCAACAGGACCTCTGGCCCGTTCTGCTAAGCCGGGCTGTGTGATTATGGAGCCTGGACCGGAACGGTTGCACAGGCACACGTCAGCCAATGGAGGCGCTGAGCCAGTCCGGAGCACCACAGTGCCTAGCAAGAAACCAGGCGCTGGACATACGTGTGGCTGCTAGCCAGCTCTGGCCTCGCACCCAGTCAGCTGAGTGAGGACTGGAGCGATCGAACAAGAGGCAACTGAGCCCCCGTGTGTTGACGCCAGCCGCCTCAGGCCAGGCCGCAGGTCAGCACCCCATAACCTTCTGCCCTGTGCCCTGTTGCCAGCAGAGACCCAGGGCTTTAGGCGCACCGCACCACCAGCAGAGCCAGCAGGCTCGCGAAGCGAGCACTACGGGTCCGGGCAGCGCCCGGCCGCCGGAGGCGACCCGACCCCAGACCGCACGTCCTTCTTATAGTGAGTGATATGTCTCAGGGCGGCCATCGTGAAGCCGGAACGATACAAGCATACGCAGCCACCCCTCCTCTGGCAGGAAAGTCCAAGTTCACATACCGACCGATATAGCGATAACCGCGGTCTCCGACGCACCTGCACCACGACAGGGGCCCATCACGCACCGGAAAGCAGTCCCCGTACCGGCGGTGGCTCTCCTCGAGCGGAGCAGCCGGGTCCGGGGCAGCACCCCGGCCGTTGGGGGCACGGAGAGGCGCCTCCGGCGGCCGGGCACTGCCCGGACCCGTAGTAGCTCGCTGGGCGTGGAATGCGGCCCAGGGGCTCGGTCGCCGTATAGGAATATGGCGGTGAATCGGAGAAGCAGCAGAGCAGCAGCAGATACCATTAGCACCAGCATATGCCAACGCCAGCGCAAACGCAAAAAGAAAAAACCCGAAAGATGTGGTACGTCTGGGTCCAAAACGCAAACGCGCGTACGGCCGAGCTGACCGACAACGAAAAACTGCCAACGGAAAAGACAATGTGTTCCCATTGAGGTGCGACACTGCTTCCACAACCTACGATCCTAACTGCTTGCTGGCGTTTATGGTAAAATCCAGGCGCCCTTGAACATCACTGTCTGGCTTCGACTCAGCGCTCCAGGCGCATTTTACTACTCAGTGCTGGTGCTGGCTGCTCTCAGGCTGGCGCTTGCAAACTTCCGGGCCTGATTTGGCTGACCAAGCGTGGCGACCACATCCAATCCCACTCACTGCACACGTATCTCAACTCACACAATGGCCGAGTCGGCTTCTTCTCCACAGGTAAGTGGTTTCGCCTGTTTTCGAGGGCGGTTTCGCCGCTGGGTGCGGTGCTGGTGGCTGGGGTGTGCCTCCGGCGGCCGGGCGCTGCTCCGGACCCCGCTGCTCCTCTCGTGCGCTGCGCTCGAGGAGGCCACTCCCGGGACAGGCGCTCGCGCAGCGAGCACAATGGGGTCTGGGGCCATGCCCCAGCCGCCGGAGGCACGCCCACCTCCCTAGGTCCGGTGTCCAGAATGTAGCATGGCTAACAGGATATAGCGCCGCGATGCAATGGCGATTTCGAGCCTCCTGAGCGGGTCGGAGGAATCGGCTGCTGGCGCTGGTGCCGGTGCTGGTGCTAGTACTAGTGCTGGCCCGGCATCTCGTGCCGAACCAGTTGCAGGTTCAGGTCCAGGTCCGGGCTCGGGCCCGGGTGCTGGCGGAGGTGGAATCGGCGGGTATGGCGACATGGAGGTGGCGGGCGAGGACGGCAGTGGCGGTCCGGCGATGGGCGGGTTTGCGGTCGGGTCGAAGGACCGCAGCGGGATGCTGAGGATACCCTATAACGGGACGCGGCAACTGAACCTCAACGGGTTCGGTGCTTTCAAGGTCAACAAGCGGTACAATCAGCACCAACCCCCGCAGTTTCATTTCGACTGGCCCACCAGCTTGGCCGACGACGATGCGCTGGAGATCAGTCAGCGCGCTTCCGAGCCCCAGTATGCGGGCGAGAAGGCCGAGTTTCTCAGCAATCTCCGCTCGAAGCTTCATACTCGAATGTCCCAGTTTCATCACAAGGCAAACACCGAAAACAGCTCGGAGGCCCAGAAGGCGCTGCTGGCGAAGCATTCGTCTCGCGCTGATTTGCTCGTCAAGTACGCCAATGCCGAGCTGCACACCAGAGCTCTCTCTCACGTCTTGTCCCGTGAAGAGAGCGTGTACCTCGAAGAGCTCCAGCGACTGAAGAGACTGGAGGCGAACTCCAAACGACGTGACCAGCGCCGCCTGCAGAAGCAGCGCATTGCCCTGGTTGAAAAGGCTGACAAGATTGCTCGTGGCGAGATCGAGGCGCCTGAAGGAGAAGAGGAACGCATTGCCTCGCTCATTGCTAGCACTAGGAGGAAACCGGGTCCTAAACCGAAGAAAGAACGCGAAGAATACGAGATGCTGCTGGATGAGCTGGAGCAGGCCACGGCGCCGGTGGAAGAACCAGTGGAACCGGTGACGCCGTTGCCTGCTGCCAAAGGCAAGTCCAAGTCCAAATCGAAAGCCAAGTCCTCACTGTCATCGTCAACACCGTCGACGTCGACCCCGAAATCTCATAAAAGGAAATCGGCCGACAGTGCCGGTGACGAGACTACCACTCCATCGGATAAAAAGACCAAGCTTACCAATGGTACTGCGGCAGCTGTTGCATCAGCATCAGCAGCAGTAGCAGCAGCAGCAGCAGAAGGTACTGATAGTGGTGGCGCTGGTCCAGGTGCCGGCTCTGCTAGCACGCCCAAGACCAAAGCTGAAAAGGCCGCAGAACGAGCTGCCGAGAAAGCTGCCGCCAAAGCAGCCAAGGACGCTGCGAAGCAGGCCGAGAGAGTGGCCAAGGAGGAGCAAAAGGCCGCTGAGAAAGCCGCTGCCGCTGCTGCTGCCGCCGCTGCAGAGAAAACCAAGGGTCCGTCTCTGAAGGAGATCAAGGCTGTAGCCAGACTGTATCAGAATACCTACGAGTCCATCTGGAAGGACATGGCCCGCCGAGATTCTGGCAAAGTGTACCGGCTCATGCAGTCTGCTGCGAATATCCGACTCACCAACGCAAAGAAAACAGCGATGCTAGCAGCTAAAGAAGCCAGGAGATGGCAGCTGAGAACGAACAAGTCGGCCAAGGACATTCCTGTTCGTGCACGCCGTGGTATGAAGGAGATGCTCTCGTTCTGGAAGCGTAACGAGAAGGAAGAGCGCGACCTGCGCCGCAAGGCCGAGAAAGAGGCCCTGGAACAGGCTAAAAAGGACGAAGAACTTCGCGAGTCCAAACGACAGGCAAAGAAACTCAATTTCCTCATCACCCAGACTGAGCTGTACAGTCACTTCATTGGTCGTAAGATTAAGACGGCCGAAGCTGCTGGTGAAGAAGTCAATGAAGACGACGATCCCCATGGTATCAAGCATCTAGAGAGCGGCCACGAGTCTGGCCGAGTCGAAGATATCGATTTTGACAATACCGACGATAACGAGATCAAGCGGATAGCTATGAACAATGCCCAAAAGGCCGTCATAGATGCACAGTCTAAAGCTCGTAATTTCAACAATTCCGCGGAAATCAAAAACGTCGATATCGATGATGACGACATGAACTTCCAAAACCCCACGTCTCTTGGTGACGAAGTCATTGCCCAGCCCAAGATGCTTTCTTGCCAGCTTAAGGAGTATCAATTGAAGGGTCTCACCTGGCTCGCCAATTTGTATGAACAAGGTATCAACGGTATTCTGGCCGACGAGATGGGTCTGGGTAAAACGGTCCAGTCTATCTCTGTCATGGCCTACCTTGCTGAGACACATAATATCTGGGGTCCCTTCTTAGTCATTGCGCCAGCATCGACTTTGCACAACTGGCAGCAGGAAATTTCAAAGTTCGTACCTCAGTTCAAAGCGCTGCCATACTGGGGAAGTGGCAAAGACCGTAAGGTGCTTCGTAAATTTTGGGACCGTAAGCAAGTTACCTATACGAAAGACTCGCCTTTCCATGTTTTGATCACTTCGTACCAGCTTGTCGTGGCCGACGCCCAGTATTTCCAGCGGTTCAAATGGCAGTACATGATTCTCGATGAGGCCCAGGCTATCAAGTCGTCGTCGTCTACCCGATGGAAATCGCTTCTCTCGTTCAGATGTCGTAACAGATTGCTTCTCACTGGTACACCGATTCAGAATTCGATGCAGGAGCTATGGGCATTGCTCCATTTCATCATGCCCTCATTGTTTGACTCGCACGAGGAGTTTAGCGAGTGGTTTTCAAAGGACATCGAGAGCCATGCTCAGAACAATAGTCAGTTGAACGAGCAGCAGTTGAAGCGATTGCACATGATTCTCAAGCCGTTTATGCTTCGTCGTGTTAAGAAGCACGTCCAGCAGGAACTGGGAGACAAGATTGAGATTGACGTGTACTGTAACTTGACATCGAGGCAGCGTGTGCTGTACAAGATGTTGAGATCGCAAATCAGTCTGATGGACCTTATTGAGCGCGCCACCTCGAACTCTGACGATGGAACACAGAGTCTAATGAACCTCGTGATGCAGTTTCGAAAAGTATGTAATCACCCTGACTTGTTTGAACGAGCCGATGTGAAATCGGCCTTCAATTTCGCTACTTTTGCACAGACACAGAATGTCAATCGGGACGGTCCTGTTGTGGATGTTGCCTACACTGCTCAGAACCATATCAGTTTTGCAGTTCCCAAGCTGGCTTACCGAGATGGCGGATTCTTGGATGTGCCTAGCCCAGGGAACTACCGAGTTGGGTTCAACCAGAAGTACCTTCACAACAGACTGAGCATCTGGGACCCTGAGAACATTCTCAACTCTTCAGAAGAAAATGGGACTTTCAGCTGGTCGAGATTTGTCGATAAATCCGCTGACCAGATCTCGCGGCTGTCAAAACAAGGCGTTTTCGAACGTGCTGTAGCTGGCTACTCTATTGCTGAGGACATTCACCGCGAAGCGTTGGTTCAACAGATTTACGACGAGCAAGAGGAAGACAATCGATATGTTCCAGGATCCAAGCTGTTCTTGATTAAAGATCGATACGGTCGCGTGGAGCAACTGAAGGCTCGTGCTGCACTGTCAGATGGACCTCTCCACGAGCTGTTGTCGATTGCCGACAACGTGGAAGTTGATAATTATTACCATGTTAGCGAAAAGGCCTATGATTCGCGAGTCCTCTGCCCTCCTATCTCTCTAGTGTGTTCCGATATGAGCGTTGTCAACGATCAACAGAACCTGCTGTTCGACTTGTCGGTCCGGGCCAGCCTCGACCCGCTGACTCTGGATCAAGAATGGGACCTTCTTCAGCGTGGAGTCAAACCCGGCGACTTCCCTGCCTCGAACCTGTATCCAAAGGAACGCAATACTCGTGCCGGATATACCAGTATCCGAATGCCGTCGATGGCCAAGTTCGTGTACGAGTCTGGCAAGCTTCTCAAACTTGACCAGCTTCTCGCTGAGCTCAAGGCCAACGATCACCGTGTGCTGATTTACTTCCAAATGACTAAGATGATGGATCTCATGGAGGAGTACTTGACATATCGCCAGTACAAGTATTGTCGTCTGGACGGCTCGTCGAAACTGTCGGACCGAAGAGACCTTGTTAATGATTGGCAGACTCGTCCCGAGCTCTTTGTATTTTTGTTGTCCACTCGTGCTGGTGGCCTTGGTATCAATCTGACTGCTGCCGACACCGTCATCTTCTACGACTCTGATTGGAACCCCACCATCGATAGCCAGGCAATGGATCGTGCACACAGACTGGGTCAGACCAGACAAGTCACTGTGTACAGACTGCTTGTCAAGGGAACCATTGAGGAGAGAATGAGGGATCGTGCGAAGCAGAAAATGCACGTCCAAGCGGTGGTCATGGAAGGCGGCGGCGCGGCAGGAAGCAGTGTCGACTTCCAAAAGCCTGGTCGTGAAGTAGCTTTCTGGCTGCTAGACGATGACGATGCCGTCGACGCTGCTCTGCGCCAGAAGGAACGCGAGAAGCAGCTTACCGAGACCAAGCTTGTCAAAAAGGGTCGCAGACCAGGTATTGCCAGCGGATCTAATGGCACTCCTGTTCCCATAGTTGTGCCCGTGCCTCGGAAGCAGATTACACTGGAGGATATGTACCACGAGGATGAGGGCAACTTTGACGAGTCTAGTCGTCCTGCTACCGGTGCCACCACGCCCGTCCCGAGAAGCGAGACACCACCTGTGGCTAGGTCCAAGACGAAAAAGAGAATGACGGCCGAGCAGCGGCTCCGGGCTGTTGGCGATATTGCATAATCAACATATTTATTTTTTGTCATGAATAGATGCTATTAATATTTATACCTTGGGTCTCCGGTGGCTGGCAGGCCCAGACACCTGGTGGCCGGGGCTCGGCCCCAGACCTTTTATCCGCTACATGCCGTCTGCGTAGCGCCTTCAAGCTCCCGAGCAGCCAGGACTAACCACGCAGAATCTTCACCACAAACTGCGGCACGCACAACATAGCGTGCAGATTACCACCGCAGGCGGACCACAGATGCTCCAAGTACCTCTTTTTCAGATCCTGCAACAGAACATACGTAGGGTCGGTCGCACAACAAAACCTGGTCACCTCATCTCGTACGATCTCCCGCAATGGCTGCTTGTCAACGATGAATCAATCAGATCCTCCTCCTTCGTAGCGGCATACAATGACACCAGACTGTGTTCCATCATTTCTCTACGGGACGCCAGCAGCGAGATGAGATAAGTCTTGACGAGACTCAGCTCGTCGAACAGGCCATCGTCAACATCCTGTTCGAGCATCACCCCTTCCGGTGCCGCGCCTCCTCCGTTCCGTCAACCATGAGAGGCACCCAATCGCACCCAATCAACGGCAGCATGCGCACAAGCCTGATCGTGGAGCCCCTATTTAATTCAGCCCTGCTGCAAATCAAAGCTGTCACTTCACTTCTATCTCGCAGCATGCAAGGTCGTCGCCAGTTCCGGAAACGAACAGCAACGCCCGTTGCCGCCTGGAACCTGGAACCCGCCTCCGGCGGTTGAGGCGCTGCCCCGATCCCCGCTACTCCTCTCGCTGCGCTCGAGGAGGGCCACCCCCAGGAGATCCTGAGCGAGCACAGCCGCAGGAACTGAGGGGGTCTCAAAACGGGGACAAGAACTCGGGTAAATAAGCCACCCAGGCATGCTCCACCGGCTCTAAGACCCTCTCGGATGCCGCGGCGGTGCTCGCTCATCATCTCCCGGGGATGACCCTCCTCGAGCGCAGCGAGAGGAGCAGCGGGGTCCGGGGCAGCGCCTCGGCCGCCGGATGGTGCATGTACAGATCAACAGGGTCCAGAATTGGTCGTGTGCCAGGGGCTGTGGAGCGCTTCCGACGGCCGGGGCGTTGCTCCGGACCCCATTGTGCTCGCGTCGCGAGCGATCACTCGGTGTGGCAGCCAAAGAACACCCGGATGGACGTCTCCGGGGCGCCAGGGGATGCTAAGATGCAGCACATGCTCGATAGAGCCGACTGCGAGGGTGGCCAGGGACTGGGTGCCCTTGGCGGAAGACCCTCCTCCGGGAGCGACTCTCCTTGAGATTCACTTGAGGAGCTACGGGGTCTTGGGCGGTGGCCGGCTCGCCGAAGGCACGTGAACGGATGCTGCTAGCCGCGACAGCGCCTGGCGGCGACAGCGGTGGAGGATAAATTACAGCGCCAGATATGACCAGGCAGTGACCAGGCCAGAGAAATTAGCCAGCCAGCGGTTGGTGCGAGAGATTCAAGTGGAAAGAAAGTTCAGGAAGCAGGCAGTTTTCGAGTGTTAGATTATGAGTTTGTGAGAGTTGTGCGCCAGGTCTACGCTTGCTACGATCAGGTTATCACATCATTTACTCAGCGAAAGTTTAGTCCTTGGTTTACTAGTAAGCTTACAGTAATTATTCCGGATTTTAGCGACACCGGCACGGGTTCTGCATTAAATTGTCTCACGAATATTTAGCTTCCTGGCTTGCCGTTCTTTACCTAGCCACACCAACTTTGCAGAATATATTAGTACTGAGTACTGGATAGCGTGCCTTCCGGGAGCAACACAGATTCAATCAAAAGCGTCACCAACAGCGCCACGAGTAGAACCGAAAAAGAGGATCGATAACCATGTCTTCGGGATACTCGTTAGACATTCCTCGCGACTCTTTGGATGGCGACGATGAGTCGGATATCGTGGCCAGTGGGGGTCCTGTCACGGACCAGGACAGGGATCTGCTGCGAGCTGATGACGAGGTGCTCAAGGCTTTGGCCAGCTCCAGTGCGTCCAAGTCGAGGACAACTCCTAATGTTAAAGGTCTGTTGCCGAAGCGGAAGATTCTGTCTTTTGCGACGCCAAAGAAATCCAAACCCTCTCCTGGCGGTGACTATGCTGCTCTGGGAGATGAGTCCTATAAAGACGAAGAGGACGAGGATGATGGATTTGATATCGACAGCGACGAAGATGGCCAGTTCCAAGGTTCCAGTAGCAGCAACAGCGGCGACGGCACTGGTAGGAATAGCGGTTGGAAAGCTCGCGGCGGTGGGTCCAGAGGCTTGAAACGATCATTCTTTGGCGGCCACAAGCTGGACACGTTTCGACGAGACGGCGATATCTCGAATGCCGACAGCGACTTTTCTTCTGAAGAGGATCTAGATATCGAGATCGATGTAGAGACACAGCCTGGAAAGCGCAAGAAGCGGCGGTCGCGAAATGGACAGGCCGGGCGAAAGCACCTGCTAGTGTTTTTGCTGATACTGCTCGGATTCGGCCTGCTGTATTCGATACGCACAGGCGACGACACTGACAATGGTGGAAAGCACGGATCGAGCGGATCCAAAAAGCCGAAATATAAGAAACTTGTTAAGAACCTGGAATCCAACGGCACACACCAGTTCTACCCGACCACGATTGTAATTTCGCTTGACGGATTCCACCCTCACTATGTGAGCGAGGAACTGACTCCCAACTTACACAGCCTCTTTGTCGACCGCTCTGGAGTGCCTTATATGATACCGTCGTTCCCATCGTCGACATTCCCGAACCACTGGACGCTGATCACAGGATTGTATCCTGCCAACCACGGTATTGTGGGGAACACCTTTTTCGACACCAGGACAGGCAAGGAGTTTTTCAACACCAAACCGGGCCAGAGTCTGCAACGAGAGTGGTGGGGAGGTGAACCTATTTGGGAGACGGCCGCCTTGCAAGGGGTATCAACAGCAGTACACATGTGGCCAGGTTCCGAAGTCGACTGGGAAGATGTGGCACCAATGGCAGTAGATAAGTTCAACAAATCCGAGCCACTTATGAACAAGCGCGATAGAGTATTCCAGTGGCTAGACGTTGACAGTTATGATAAGAGGCCCGAGCTGATTCTGACCTACGTTCCCAATGTCGACACAGTAGGTCATTTGGTAGGCATTGCAGGACCGGAGATCAGAGCCACACTGCAGGAAGTAGACACTTTTATAGGAACAATCCTATCCGGCATCAAGTCTCGAAACTTGGAAAATATCGTCAATGTGATGGTACTTTCTGACCACGGCATGGCGCCAACGTCCAACGATAGATTGGTATTCTTGGAAGATCTGATGGACACTGAGACAATAGACCATCTGGACGGGTGGCCGCTTGTGGGTTTACGACTGAAGAACCCTGCCGTTAGCAGAACTAATAGTAAAAGCGGCTCGGGCAGTCTCGATGACGCTGCCAACAAGAACATCAACTCGAAAGAATTGTCCAAATCACTCGAGCAGGCCATTGAGACCACATACCAAACATTGAAGGCGAAAGAAGACGTCTCGAAATTCAGAGTCCTGCTGAAGGACGACATGCCGAAACAGTGGAACTTTGGAGGGATGCATAGTCGCTACTCGAGTCGCATAGCACCATTGTGGCTTGTTCCTGAAGTAGGCTGGTCCATCACGACCCGTAGCCAACTGAAAGATATGGGAGGCATATATAAGCCTTTTGGGGTCCACGGATACAACAACACCGAGAGTCTGATGAGGGCACTGTTCCTAGCCACTGGCCCTTATTTCAACGAAGATAAGATGTACCAGCCGATTCCGAACGTGGATATATATAACATCATATGCGACACACTGAATCTGGTGCCAGCTCATACCGACGGCGCTCCTGTCAGACGAGCATTGGAGGCCCTACCAAGCAAGTGGGTCGACCCGCAACCATATCCTGGAGTCGATTTCCATACCGAGATCCTCAAAGTCAACTCGACCTACGACATTCTCTTCGGCGGTGCTGGAGGTGCCGGCCAATACCAGATCAAGCCATCTCGGCCATCTTCCACGACAACCCCGGTTCCCAATGCAGACTCACCTGTACCTTCTGCTTCCCCACCAAGTGCCTCTGCCACTCCTGGGGTCCCTGAAAAGGGTGACAAACCCTCGTTCATCGGCAAGGTGAGCGACTGGTGGAACGGCTTCACGACAGCCGCCTCGGACGCGTTGTCGTCCGCGAAAGATTGGGTCTCCTCAAAACTCGGCGGCTCTGGCTCCTCTTCATAGAATAGCTTTGTTTGTTTACGTGTTTGTTTGATTATTTATTTAGTCCAGTGCATTACTCTTCGACTTACACCAGGAGACTGGTACGCCTCCGGCGGCTGGGGCGTGGCCCCAGACCCCATTGTGCTCGCTGCGCGAGCAGCCGCTCCCGGGAGTGGCCCTCCTCAAGCGTAGCGAGAGGAGCAGCGGGGCCCGGGGCAGCGCCCCGGCTGCCGGAGGCACTCCCGGCTCCGGCAGAGAATATCTTAGACTCTGCCGGAGAGATGCCGCCCATAAGTTGTGCTTGCTGTTCGAGCGACGGGACCAGCCCCCCACTGGTGACAGGGTTCCACTTGCAATAACAGGCGCTACAGCTTTGCTCGCGATGCGAAGACAACGGTCCGGGTAGCGCCCGGCCGCCGGAGGCAGAGCAAGTGTGCGATCGAGCGGGCAATCCGAAACAGCGATTGATTGAAATGTCTATAGCTTAGGTTTCGTGCTGGCCATCCAGCCAAATTCGAGTTTTTTGTCCTTGCCGGAGTCTATGATGACGTTGATGACAGCGACGGCGTTGGTCTGGAGAGCGTCAAGGGTAGCGGCTCGAACCTCGTCCAGCGTCTGGGCCAGGTAGCCTTTGGCGCCAACCGACTCGGCTAGAGTGTGATATGCTGTGTTCAGTTGCAGAGCCGTCGAGGGCAGTGGTTTGTTGTTGATGTTGTTGTAGGCCGACGGGTCGACGCCGTGGTAGACACCGCTATTGTTCATGACGTAAATGATCATGGGAAGCTGGGAACGCACGGCAGTCTCGACCTCGATGGCCGAAAAACCGAAAGCCGAGTCGCCTTCAATGGCCACAACCAAGCTGTCGGGAGAGGCGGCCTTAGCAGCGATGGCGTAGCCCAGGCCGACCCCCATAGTGGCATTGGTGCCAGCGTCCAATCTTGTGCGAGGATGGTTGAGTGGGAACGAGGACCGAGAAATGTCCATGGTGTTGGCACCTTCTGATACGTAGATAATGTTCTTTGTCGAAGGGAGAGTGTCAGAAAAGGTGTCCCTGATGACCTTGTATACAGCCTGGTACTTGACCGGATCCGTAACAGTGGCATCGACCTTCTCAGCTTTGGCTTGGTTCTTCGCCTTGGTATTGGCGATGTCAGCTAGAAGTGGTGGAGACTGCCAGGACGCGTTGCCGTGGCTCGTCAATTCGTTCAGCAGCTGATGTACTACCAGCTCAATATCTCCAGCAATGCCCAGCTCGGGGTTGCCCGAGTTGTTGCCCAGTTCCTCTGCTGCTGAATCGACCTGGATGATCTGGACGCTATCAGAGAATTTGGGCGAGTCTCCGTAGTGAAGGATCCAGTTCAATCTTGCTCCAAGGAGCAAAATTACATCGGCGTTTTTAAGAGCAGCCGATCGGGCTGCCGATACATTCAGCGAGTTGTCGTCTGGGATGACTCCTTTACCCATTGGTGTAGGCAGAAAGGGGATATTCGTTCGCTCTTGAAATTCTCGGATAATATCCTCCGCTCTTCCATATGCAGCACCTTTACCAACAATCAGTAGAGGTGATTTTGCCGTCTTCAGAACGTTGACGGCTCTCCTTATCCGTTCGGGGTCTCCCATAGTCTTAGGCGCCAGACCAGGCGGGACAAGCCTCTGCACCACGGATTCTCTAGTTTGATGACTCTTGATATCGAGTTTCGACTGAATAATATCGGCCGGTAGATCAATATAGGTGGATCCTGGACGGCCAAAGTACGCAGTCCTGTAAGCCTTTTCCAGCATATAGGGCACCGACTTCACGGTAGAAGGCTGGTTGGCAAACTTGGTGTGCGGAGACAGCATTGCCACTTGGTTCAGTTCCTGGAAAGCGCCCTTGCCACGCTGGTGGGTCTCGGAAGAACCTGCTAATAGCAACAACGGGAAATGATTGGAGTTGGCATTCTCTACACCAGCCATAGCATGAACCACGCCAGGGCCGCCTACGACGAGCGACACACCCGGCTTTCCTGTCAAATAACCATAGGCAGTAGCTGCATAGGTAGCAGCCTGCTCGTTACGAAAAGCAATAAACCGGATGCCTCTGGCAATACAAGCCTCGGCAACCTCGATGACCGGAATTCCTACAATGCCAAAGATATGGGTCACGCCCAGCTGCACGAGCGAGTTTGCTATAATCTCTGAGCCCGAAATTACTGACATTGCGACACCAACGAATTAACGATCACAATACCAAAAGAAGCACAGCAACAACCACCAGATCAACTGGTCCTTTGTAATTCTCTCGAGATTCCAGCACCGGGGAGCCAGATCCCGACCGTATTTATAGCGGACCGGCGGTGGGCTTGTGACGCAATCGGCACAAAATAGCCGCTCCCGGCGTCAGAGCGGCTCGAGGTCGCGTGGGGTGCAGGCTATCGGAGTTGGGGTATTGGGCTCTCAGAGCAGCACAACTGTCCCTCGCTATACCTTAATCCGGCCCCTTCGGGGAATCGGTGTTGTCACACACTGAGCACTACGGTCTGAACGACGCCCGCTGCCAGCCCAGGGCCGGCCCAGCTGGGTCAGGATCACATCCGGCGGCTAGGGTCTCCTGGACCGTGTCCTCGTGCTACGCTCGAGAAGAACTCCCGGCCAAGATACGCTTCGGAGAGAGATGAGAAACAACTCCTGGTCGCCAGAAACATCAACTCAACTCGACTAAGGTGCAACCACAGCCCGGCCAGCACAACCGGGGAGCTAAACGCATAAGACTGCTTAACTGTGCAGGTGTTGGCAATGATAAGATCAATAACATATAATATATTAATTTGAAAGAGTAAAGAAGAGGGCCCACTATGGCTCGAGCTGGACCAGGTTAATTGGGCACAGCATTGTTATTTATATTATTCCTTGGATAGATCGGCTTCATGCATGACAGCTGCACGTCATTCGTGCATAATCTGTGAATAAGCTGCAGCTGCGTAGAATCAGTATCAACCAGAGAACAATATATCTCGCGGGAAAATTATAATAGACTGATTAGCGGGTATATGAAAGCTCACCATTCTGAATCTGAGCCTAGCCAGTTTCCTCATCATGTCGTAGGTAGCGGCTTCTGTCTTCTTATTTTCAATTTGCCAAACTATCGATGCGCTGAGATAGACCGCTCGGACTATCCAAGACGGCACAATAAGTCAAATTAGAAGGGTGTCGGTCGCTCGTTGTTATACGGTTGTGATCCCAAAATAAAAGCAAAAGTGGAACGTCACTATTAGTAATAATAAATAGCCGGAATAAACAGCGGGAATAAACAGCGGGAATAAACAGCAGGAATAAACAGCGGGAATAAATAGCGGGAACAAACAGCGGGAATAAGCAGCTAGGACAAATAGCGAGAATAAATAGCGAGAGCAAATTTCAGCAAAATTAACTAGATCTGTATAGGATCGTGTTAGAAACAAGTGTAGACGTAAGAAGGCATTAGCTGTTCTTCAATCTCGATGACGGCGTACACGATACGGCTCCGCTTCACGAACCGAGGTGAACATGTCCAGCATTTGTTGCACAGTGGAATAACAATTTCTTGACCTGGCGATACTGGCAGAAGATCATCGGGGAATGCCTCAAGTGGGGCCATCTATTTGCGGTTGGAACCTACTCGCTCGTGGTCTTAACTATCTCTGGTTCTCCAGTTTCGTCTTGTTGGTAGTGACAGTAACAGTTTGGTGCTCTATGGGGCCGTTGGATTTCGCTGTACTTCTCAATGACGGAAAAAGAGCCGGGACTCATGTCGGATCAGTTGCCTCTAAGACGGCGAGCGAATGTGTCTGCCAGGAAAACGGTTAAAACTCAGCGCCCATAGATGAGATCAAAATCACCACCATCAGAGTCATCGGCGCTCGCGCCATTTCCTGCCAATCTTCGTCCTGTCCCACAGGCCCACGAGACTGTTATCGGCAAACACAACGCATATTATCGTGCGTTAGTAACGCGAATAACCTTCCGACATGGTCTATGTGATCTGATGTCTATATTTCTCAGGCGGTCCTATACTAATCTATTCATTGTTGATATTCTATAACGGACTATCGTTCTACGTTTAGTTTTTTTGTTTTATTTTTAATTTACCATTTTCTCTGAGACTGAAGAACCTTGCAAGATTCTTATTTGCATTTTTGAATTGTCACAGTTTATGGGTATGTTTTCCGGGTCAGCAATTATTTTAGGACGGCCACCAAGAGCTAGACCGCTGCAGGGATCACATGCATGACCGTGAGACCCTGCACTCTCATCTCGGGACTTGCCATCATACCGCCGATGCGCTAGCCAAGCGGCACGGGCCCCATCGGCCCCACCAGCAGCCGGAGGCGAGTCAGTCTCCGCTCTCTGAGGCACTTCCACAGAACCAACAGTGCCCGCTTCGGTCTCCCGGGTCCCATTGACGGAAGGCACGGGGTCAGGGGCGGCGCGCCAGCCGGAAGCGAGCGAAACCATCCCTAACGGCACTAGAGGGCTAGACCGTGTAACGTGGTACCCCGCCATAGGCGCACCTGACTCGGTTACGACAGTTTGGCACACAAAACACGTATCTGATGGCGATGTTTCTGCTTTGGGCACATATTTTTAGTATTGGTTCACAGATGACACAGCTTACTCAGTCTGGCCCGGTCCACATGCAGCTTACACGGTGCCTGATTGTCGGTGCCGCAGCTGTACCGGATAGCCTCCACTGATAAGGGATTTTCCCAAACTTTCGTATATATAGCGACAGTTGTCTGGCCTGTCAGAGACAAACCAAAAAATTTTGAACAGGATTTAGAACTTTTTCCCTCATTTTTAAGCCGTCGAGTCCTGGCCCCGGGCGCTGATTTCAACAATCGTTCGCCCGCATAATCGGTCCAGTTTACCTTCTTCGCATTGCATAGTTTGTCTGATAGGCAAAAGATAAGATAAGACCGAGATTCGGGAGAGTCGACTTGTCGTATTAATCATTTCCCTGTTTATTCTGTTATCTTGAAATGGCTACTCTTTGCGAGACTGTTCGTCCCTTGGCGAGCGGCATGTCGTCGTCAGAATTCAGTGCTACGGTTCCGCTGCCGCTGCCATATATTGAGACTCCACTGATCCCATCGCTGTACCTGTCGGAGCGAGTAGGTTGTAAAGTGTACTTGAAACTGGAGCAAGTTCAACCGTCAGGCTCATTCAAGTCGCGTGGACTCGGAAACCTGGTCTACGAAACCATTCGCAGCTCGCCCGCTGGCTCTCAGTTTCACTTCTTCAGCTCCTCAGGCGGCAATGCCGGCTGTGCAACAGCCTATGCTGCTAAGTTATACAAGCAAAGATGTACTGTCTGTGTACCTATCAGCACTCCAGTGGCAATGGTTGAGCGTATCAGACGTGCTGGGGCCACAGTTGTGGTTCACGGCAAGTACATTGCTGACTCGGATAAATACCTGCGCGAAGTCCTGATCCCATCATCGGACCTGCCAGCGGTCTACTGCCATCCTTATGACAATGAGCTTGTATGGGAGGGTAATTCGACTCTGGCCAACGAGATTGTATCTCAAATGACGACTCTAGAGACCGAGAGACCGTCTGCTGTGCTGTGCTCAGTTGGCGGCGGTGGCATGTTCAACGGTCTTGTGCAAGGATTCCAGAAGGCTGGCTGGACCAATGTCCCTATCGTGGCGGTCGAGACAGAGGGCTGTGCCACGCTGAACAAGTCAATCAAGTCTGGCGGCCAGCAGATCCGTGTTGAGCACCCTTCGACTATTGCCAGATCCCTCTCGACGGTTTCTGTTACCAGAGAAACCATTGATTACGCCATGCACAAACACCCTACACATTCCATGACTGTCACCGACGCCGAGGCCGCCACCGCCTGCATCGAGTTCGCCAACGACCACAAGCTCCTCATCGAAGCGGCCTGTGGCACCGCGCTTGCCCCACTCTACACCAACCGCATCCGCGAGGAGCTGCCCTCGCTGACCCCAGACTCGGTGCTCGTCGTGGTAGTGTGCGGAGGCACAGCCGTCAACTGGGAGATCCTCGAGCAGTACTCCAAGGAATATGGAGTGCCCCTCTACTGACTACACTTCTATATTTATTCTCGCTTAATACAAGACTGCTTTGCTCATGTGACGCCTCCGGCGGCCAGGGCGCTGCCCCGGACCCCGCTGCTCCTCTCGCTCCGCTCGAGTCGATCTCCACTGGCATGGGCTCCGCGAGCTACTCTCGCCTCGAGTGACCAGGTCCGGGATGAGCCTCCTGCGCAGCCACGGAGTCCGGGGCAGCGTCCCGGCCGCCGGAAACCTGAGCTCTGAGACACCGGGAATAGCCTCCTGCGAAGCAGGAGCAGCGGGGTCCGGGGCAGCGCCCCGGCCGCCGGAGGCGCGCAGCGGAGGTAGAATATGAGAAGCTGTGTTTGTAGAATGCAAAATTAGGCCAGGGACCGGCGCTTGTACTGCCAGTAGCCGGCGCGCATGGGGAGCAGTGTTTCCAGCCTGTCGAGGGTGTGGTCGGCCTTGGCCTTGTCCTGTCGCTGCTCGTAGATTCGCAGCAGCAGCTCGAGGGCGTGTGTTGAGACAGCGCGTTCCGGTTCGGCGTAGAAGCTGCACAGTGGTTCGAGCTCATCGAGCGGGTGCGAGGACTGGCTCAGGCCGTCGTAGATTCCTGCCAGATAGGTCCAGGTTGCCTCGTTCTGTGGTGCTATTGCGACGTGCTCTTTGATATACTCCAGCTCTTTGGTCAAAAGCGTCTCGGACGCAATTCTCGTCGATGCGCTTAAAATGCCCCATTGCTTCTGCACAAAATACCGGTAGCTCCAGGCTGAGTTGTTATACACGTCTTCACTGATGAACTGGTGACTGAGCTCAAGCTGGCCGTCCAGTGAGAAAACCTTGGAAAAATCAGAATTGGCACTGCTACCAGCATCGGCCGAGGACGACAATGGGTCCTCAGATGAGGCACCGACACCGCCTGCTTCGCCATATCGCTCGGCAACGCGGCCAACCACCCATTTCAAGTGCGACCAGGCATGGAAGTTTTTGCTGTCGTCGGCAACAACGTCACGGACGAGCTCGAGTTCCATCAGATAGAACACCTTGGACTCGGGATGCTCGACTCGCGTGGGCTCGAGCCTCTGGCGATAGTTCCAAATCTGATAGTTCTTGGGGTTATCCAGAGACGTTGCGTTCAGCCAATCGGCAAAGTCCACAACATCGAAATCTGCATCGCCGTCCGGAACAAGCCTCTTCTCTTTCGGTACGACCTTCTTGCCAATGTTCTTCAATATGCGGTACCGGTACTCCCAGACAGTGTAATGAGCCGGGTTCATCTCAATGATCTCGCCTGTCAGCGCCAGCGCCCGCTCCGAGTACTCTTCCACAGCCATTACGCCTCTCAGCAAATCCATTGCTGTGACATACTCCGGGTTGTACGAGATAGCTGCCAATGGCCGGCCGCCGTCGTTCTGAGGAATGGCCCTCAAGTCGGCCCAGTCGTAGCCACTCGCCATCTCTCCCGTGTTCTTCTGCTCTCCTGCTCGCTTGCTATCCCACTCGACCACTCGAGCTCTTCCAGATTCTCGCACTAGCAAGCACTAGCCAATGTCAATTGCAACCTCCAATTCACCCGCTATCAACAGGCCGCCAGTTCCCCCGTATTTATATTTCGACGCTGGAGGGCCTCTCATGCACCGACCAGCATCAAATCTATTATCTGTCCAGACTTGGCAGGCAACCTGGCGATCCTGGACGCCAGTCAGGGGAGCTCGCCTCCGGCGGCCGGGGCACTGCCCCGGACCCCGTAGCTCCTGCTGCGCAGGAGGGCCATCCCGGTACGCGATCCGGCTGTCCATCCGCTGGCGGCCGGCTCTCCTCGAGCGCAGCGAGAGGAGCTACTGGGTCCGGGGCAGCGCCCCGGCCGCCGGAGGCACACCCGCCCCTCGCTCCTTCCACACCCCACGGTCCCGCACCCACAGGCTCTGGCCCCTCCTCGGGCGTAGCGAGAGGAGCAGCGGGCCCGGGCAACGCCCAGGCCGCCGGAGGCTCCACTGGGCCACGGCACGGCCAGGCAGGGTCCACTCAGATAGCGGTTAGGGCAGGGAGAAATTTTCAGGGTAGGGGGTTAGTTCCCGAAGCTGTTGATAATGGGTGGGCGCGATATGAAATATTTTAAGAGGATGCGGCCGGTTCACGATCTTTTTTTTTTTTTTGGCTTGGTGTATCTCTCGAGAAGCCCCTAGGTCCACGTGTACTTGTGCTTCCACGTCTACAATCCAGCTGTGCTTGCGGGTGACTGATTGCTGATCCCAGACCCCGTTGTCGAATATCTATCTCCGCCAGTACCACCTTCAAAATGTCGCCTGAGCCCGTTGTCGAGGTGTCGGCCGTCTTCGATACCATTCTGGTTCTTGATTTCGGCTCTCAGTACTCTCACTTGATCACTAGAAGATTGCGTGAGTTCAATGTGTATGCTGAGATGCTCCCTTGTACCCAGAAGATCTCGGAGCTCACTTGGAAGCCCAAGGGTATCATCTTGTCAGGCGGCCCCTACTCGGTCTATGATAAGGACGCTCCTCATGTCGACCACGACATTTTCAAGCTGAATGTTCCTATTCTCGGTATCTGTTACGGTATGCAGGAGCTTGCTTGGATCAATGGTCGTGGTGTTGCTCGCGGTGAGCACCGAGAGTACGGCCATGCCACTATCCATGTGAAGGAAGCCGATAACAAGCTTTTCCATGGAATCGACAACTTCCAGGTCTGGATGTCGCACGGTGACAAGCTGAACGATCTTCCCACTGGATTCAAGACCATTGCAACCACTGACAACTCGCCCTATGCCGCCGTTGCCCACGAGTCCGAGGCTATCTGGGGCATCCAGTTCCACCCCGAGGTGACTCATACCACCAAGGGCAAGCAGCTGTTGAGAAACTTTGCTATCGATATCTGTGGGGCCGAGCAGAAGTGGAACATGAAGAACTTCATCAGCACTGAGATTGAGAGAATCCGCACTTTGGTCGGTGAGCATGGCGAGGTCATTGGTGCTGTTTCTGGCGGCGTGGACTCGACGGTGGCTGCTAAGCTCATGAAGGAGGCCATTGGCGACCGATTCCATGCTATTCTCGTTGATAACGGTGTCATGAGACTCAACGAGTGTGCTGAGGTCAAGAAGACCTTGAGCGATGGCCTGGGCATCAACCTGACGGTGGTTGATGCTGCCGACGAGTTCTTGTCCAAGCTCAAGGGCGTCACTGATCCCGAGAAGAAGCGTAAGATCATTGGTAACACGTTTATCCACGTTTTCGAGCGCGAGGCTGCTCGTATCAGCCCCAAGGATGGCGATGAAATCGAGTACCTGCTGCAAGGAACTCTGTATCCTGATGTTATCGAGAGTATCTCGTTCAAAGGCCCCTCGCAGACCATCAAGACCCACCACAACGTGGGAGGTCTTCTGGAGGACATGAAGCTCAAGCTCATTGAGCCTCTGCGCGAGCTGTTCAAGGATGAGGTTCGTGCTTTGGGTGAGCTCATGGGTATTCCCCATGACCTGGTCTGGAGACACCCCTTCCCCGGCCCCGGTATCGCCATCCGTATTCTGGGTGAAGTGACCCCGGAGCAGATCAAGATTGCTCGTCACGCCGACCACATCTACATCGAGGAAATCAAAAAGGCCGGCATCTACGACAAGATCTCCCAGGCTTTTGCCTGTCTGCTGCCCGTCAAGTCGGTCGGTGTCATGGGCGACCAGCGCACCTACGAGCAGGTCATTGCCCTGCGTGCCATCGAGACCTCGGACTTCATGACCGCCGACTGGTACATCTTCGATGCGGCCTTCCTCAAGAACGTCGCCAAGAGAATCGTCAACGAAGTCGACGGCGTCGCCCGCGTCGTGTACGACATCACCTCCAAGCCCCCTGCCACTGTCGAGTGGGAGTAGACCACCACCCACAGCCCACTGTTATATATATAGACCTGCTAAAATAATTTATACGACTGCTCCGCGTGTGCTGTGCTGCCGGAAGCTCTGGGGAGGCGCCTCCGGCGGCCGGGCACTGCCCGGACCCGTAGTGCTCGCTTCGCGAGCGTTACTCCCGGGGGCGGGTTGCGGCTGCCGGTGGGAGACGAGCCTGTGCTGTTGGCGCTAGCTCGCCAATAGATCCAGAGCGTGAATCGTAGATGCTACGAAGTGGCAGTAGGCACTCAGTTCGTTCAAAACAGGAGCCTGAAACAGGACAGGGCTCAGTCCAGCAGCGATGGCAGCAGCTGCCCATGGGGCAAGCCCAGATCCTCTCCCACCTTCCAGTGTTTCGGCAGGCCTGGGTACAGCTCCAGACCCCGCTGCTCTTCTCACAGCGCCCGGGCCAGGCCAGCACCGAGCCGGCACCGGCAGTAGCGCTCGCGAAGCGAGCACAGCGGGGTCCGGGGCAGCGCCCCGGCCGCCGGAGGCGGACCACAGGCCAGCGCAGCGAATGGCTGCCCCGTGTGAGATCTCAGCTGCCCACCCTCACTACGAAGGCAGCAGTGTAGTCCCCGTCGTGGGATATGGTGAGCAGGAAGGAATCGCTGCTGGTTTTGGCGTATTCGTCGTTGGCCATGAGGCGGCGAGGGCTGGAGGGAGACGCGGTGGTGCGGTACCATTCGTTGAAGCGGCAGGTTTTCTGGTCGGGGGAATCCAGGCTCTTATAAAGGGCCTCTTTGGCAGCCCAGGTGGACGCGAGGAATTGCATTTGCTTTGAGGCAGCAGCTCCGCTGGCGAGGAGCGCTTGGAACCGGGGCATCTCGTGCCGAGGGTGCAGGATGCGACGCGCAAAGCGGTCGAGCTTCCGGGGACTGCTCATGAACCTCGCCATGCGAGAGGTGACAAGAATGTCATTTCCAATGCCTCGAATTGACATCTGGCTAGCGCTGGAATCTCGTGAAGCAGAAGAAGCTAATTAAGCTAGCTAATTAGCGATGCTAGGGCCGAAATGGGATATAAATCAATCGCAAGGCTGAGCAGGATCTCGAAATTTCAGCTCGGATCTGATCACCATTCCGTTTGATTCCTTATAGATTAGAGTGTACTTTAGATTTGTATATTCCCTGGTTCGTTGCGGTTCGAAGTTTCACAGAAATCCGAGCAGAAGAGATAGAAAACTGCCGACTGAACGCTCTGAGTCACTCACTGTACGATACTTAGACTTCCTCACAGAACATACGAAGTTGGATCATTGCCTTCATAGCATCAGAGCATCAGATAGAGTCAGGCAGATCAAACCCCGTACTGATTTAAGTCGGCGGAAGAGAAAAATTGCATATTTAGAAGAAAGCATAGAGAAAAAAACCGAAAGAAAACAAACAACGAAAGAAAATTACGAAATGGCCTCTTCAGTCCCAGGAATCAGACCCCTTCCTGAGTCCAGATATGACCTATCCACATATATTGGTAGAGTCAGACACTGCGCTGAAGTGTCGGACCCTCGAATGCTGTTCAATACCTCAAAAGATATCGAGCTCGCTCGCAAACTTATCGGTGAATACAAGAACTCAGACGGCCCTATGACTCCTGAACTATGGCGAGCCAAGCGAGTGCTGGACTCTACGCTACATCCTGACACTGGGCTTCCAGTGGTGCTTCCCTTTAGAATGTCGTCATACGTTCTTTCTAACCTTGTTGTCACAGTCGGCATGCTGACCCCAGGACTGGGGACGGCTGGAACACTGTTCTGGCAGATTGCCAACCAGAGTCTTAATGTCGCTGTGAACACTGCCAACGCCAACAAGTCGCATCCATTATCCACGCAACAGCTGATTACCAACTACCTGCTGGCGGTCAGTGGCTCATGTTCAGTTGCTCTGGGCCTCAATGCCATTGTTCCTCGCCTTAAGAACGTTTCTGCTAGTACCAAGACCATTATGTCCAGACTAGTGCCGTTTGCTGCTGTTGTGTCTGCTGGTATCGTGAACGTATTCCTCATGAGAGGAGAAGAGATCCGCAAAGGAATCACTGTGTACGACCCAGAAACAAACGAGCCTGTCGGCACATCCAAAACAGCTGCAAAATACGCTGTAGGCGAGACGGCGCTGTCACGAGTCATCACCGCGACGCCAATTATGGTGTTCCCTCCTCTGATACTCTATAGACTTCAACGAGGCATTCTCCGGGGCAAGTCGAACCTGGCTGTTACTGCTGCCAACCTCGGCCTTATCACAGTGACTTCCTTCGCCGTTCTACCCTTCGCACTCGGAGTGTTCCCCACCAAGCGTGTGAAAGACATCTCTGCCCTCGAGCCAGAACTGGCAGATGCCAAAAACGGCAGACCAGTCTCGCAGGTCTGGTTCAACCGTGGTATGTAGAATAGATGTACGTGCCTTCTAAACGCTTCTGGGGAGGCAGAGAGGGCTTATTACTGTACAAAATTAATTTACAATTATCAGGAGGACCAGAAGGACCAGGCGAGCTGCTCGAACTCTTCGTTCTGCATGGAGCTGAAATTTTGAGCAACCAGGGGCGGGTAGTCCTCAGTGTAGCCGACGCCAGGGCCGCCGAGGACGGTGTCGAAGATCTGGAACTCGGATGGCAGCTGGGCGCGCAGCAGGGCCACTTTAGAGTGCACTTCTTCCTTGGTGCTGTTGTCGGTGACGAGAGTGATGGCACAGCCACCGCCGCCGGCTCCAGTGAGCTTGGTCTCGCCCAGCTTGAGGCTGTCGGCTACGTTTTTTGTCTGTTCGAGCGCATGATGACTGACTCCCAGAGCAACGAGCAGAGCGTGGTTGATGTGGACAAGAGAGCCCAGATTAGATGCAATGGCGGCACTGGATTGACCGCTGTTGAGTATTTTGTACGCTTCTTCGGAAACGTGCTCGATCGCGTCGAGAATTGGCTCTACCACGGTAGGCAGACTGGTTCGCAGCTTGCCAACATTGGCCACTAGCTCCGAAGTTCTACGCGGGTAGCCAGTGTTGGTCAATACAAGCTGGACGGGAGGAAAGTTCGCTATTGGTTCCATGATATTGGGCCTTCTGAATTTGACGGCTCCGCCCCGGGTGGCTACGGTGTTGTCAATGCCAGAGGGGTTGCCGTGGATGCAGCACTCGCCGATAAAAGCCCAGTTATTGATGAGTTCGATGAATGCTTCAGACGGAGTGGGCTCAGGATTCGTCACTTGGCCCGCAACCCTCAGCAGAGCGGCCGACAGGCATACCGAAAGACAGGCCGACGAGCCCAAGCCAGCGCCTACAGGCAGGGTCGATCTGGTGGTGAATTTCTTACCACTGGTATCCCGAGTACAGATGCTCATATAAAGATAGAGAAAAGCTAGCGCAGCAGCATGCTGGAACGTGTTGGTGATTCCCTTTAAAGGGCCCTCATTGAGCGTGTCCACCAAATGCTGGTCCAGGGCCCGAGGGATCTCAGGAGAGCCGCTGGCCGAGGAAGCGGGTCTTGACTTGTCAAATTGATCCCAGGGCAGGTCCTGAATGGTCCACTGGTGGTCGAAATTGATGTCGGCGAAATCCAGCTCGATCTTGGAGCTGTCAGCAGAATCCTCGACGCTGGTATATGTTCTCAGCGACACGGCCGCAGCAATAGCCGGCTTGTTGTGAACCACGGCATGCTCGCCAAAAAGAATGACTTTTCCTGGTGCAGACACAATGAAACTCTTCATTGGAACGAGGAAGCAACGCCAGACGAAACGATACAGAAGCTAGCACTGGCTCAGGATCCGTTCGACAGGGGTTGCGAAAAAAAGGGGGTTCCAGATTTGTGCACCAGCATGGCCCTCCTGGCAGCCCGTTCCAACGGTCTAAGCGCATATCGCACTAAAGGACACTAGGCCTGATGTGTGCCTGCTGCCTGCCTGAGAGCTGATGCTGTAAATGCAGTGCTTCACCTGAGCAGAGCAGCTAGCGGAACAGACCGACGAGACTGATCCAGCATACCAGGCAGGAACGAACCGAGCGCTGGCCGCAATGTCGTCGAGATCCGCCCGCTCCGTGGGCGAGGACACATGGAAATACAAGGTGGACAAAATAGTGAGTTTTGCACTGCGGGGCCGGGGCGGGCGCGCCTTCGGCGCGACTGGGGCGCTGCCCCAGACCCCGTAGCTCCTCGAGCGCAGCGAGAGGAGATCGCTGGCTCCGCAGGGGTCTCCTCCTCGGAGACGTCAGCGCTCGCGAAGCGAGCACAGCGGGGTCCGGGGCAGCGCCCCGGCCGCCGGAGGCACACCAGCGGGCCTGAGACAGACACTGACTGGACCAGAACTCGGAGCTGCTGACGCTGACGTACGGGTCAATTGTAGCGCAGCTGTGCAAGGACTTCGAAGGCGACTACAGCCAGGTCAACAAACAGCTGGATAGAATGGGATATAATATTGGACTGCGGCTGATCGAGGAGTTCCTGGCGAAATCGGGCACCGGCCGGTGCCGCGAGCTGAAAGAGACGGCCGAGATCATATCCAAAGTAGGATTCAAGATGTTCCTGAACATCACCCCGACCATTGATAACTGGACTGCCGACTACAAGCAGTTCAGCCTGATATTCGACGAGAACCCGCTCGCTGAGTTCGTGGAACTGCCCGACGACGGCCGCGCCCACCGCGAGCTGTGGTACTCGAACCTGCTGGCCGGCGTCATTCGCGGCGCGCTCGAAATGGTCCAGCTCCAGGTCGAAACCGAGTTTGTCTCCGACACCCTGCAGGGCAGCGACTACACCGAGCTGCGTGTCAAGTTCATCAAGGCCCTCGAAGACGAGATCCCGCCAGGCGAGGACTAACCCGTCCCTCCCTTTACGTAGCATTTGATGAACATGTACTGCCCACGCCTTTGGAGAGGGGCTGCGTCTTCGGTGCGACTGGGGCGCTTCCCCAGACCCCGTGGCTCCTCTCGCTGCGCTCGAGGAGGGCTGCTCCGTGTGAGAGTCACCTGAGTTGCCAGCGCTGGCACAGCAACCACCAGGACGAGGGCTGATGTTTCGACCGCTGGAGGTTGCCGGGACGAGCTAAAGCCAAAGGTCGGTCTGTGGTAGTGGCCTGGCCCAGTATAGACAGAAACCAAGCCCAAGCCGCTGGGTGAGGACTGCGTCTGAGAGCAACTGGGGCTCTGCCTCAGGCCCAATGGCTCCTCGAGCGCTCCTAGGCAGATGACCCGGCAACGTCCACACGGTCCAGGGAGCGCACCGACTCCTAAAGGTCACCGGGAATGACCCTCCTCGAGCGCAGCGAGAGGAGCCACGGGGTCTGGGGCAGCGCCCCAGTCGCGCCGAAGGCGCAGTCCCCCATATCAACAGAAACACTAGAATAAATAGAGAGCGCGCTGGCTAGAACAGAGCACGGTTATATGGGATTCGGGACAGGCCGTAGCCGGCGGCCGCGCCGGCCCCGATGAGGAGAATGGTTTCGGCGATGTCGCTGGGGATGGTGTTGAACCAGACGACGCGATTGAGAACAACATCGAAGTCCACTGGGAGCGGCTCGGCCATGAGTTCGGGGAGGTTCGAGAAGAAGTCGATGCTGTACTCCACGCCTACCGATTGGGTGTCTCTGTCGTAGACAAGGTTGAACTTCGTAGGCTGGGAAGCCGGCCAGCACACTCGCACCTCGTACGTCTGGCCCGCGGTGCCGTCCACTTTGTACCACTCCACTTTGCTCATTCCTGCTGCCGCCGGAGTCACCTTGCGAACCACGTGGTGCGTCCGGTCCTGGCGACTAAGTCGAATGCGATTCGAGACACTGTTGCTGTCGTAAAGCGTGTAGGCGTGGTCACGCAGCACTGGTACTGTCCGCGGGTGCACAAACCGAATAGTCTCGGTGTTGGCTTGCACTGCTGTAACAAGCGCGAGCAGGAGGATCACCCAGCTTGCAATGTCTACCCGGGGACCCATTCTAATGGACTCTCTGTCTCTTCTTCGTTCGTCGATGTCGCGTCTGCTTCTGGGTGTCGAGCGGCTGTGTGCTGATCTCGACGCAAAGCGTAAATTCAGGGGTAATTTTCCCGGAACAGGTGTGCTCGCTCGCGGAGCGTAAAAATTATTTGTTCATTAAATCTGACGCGGGGGG
>JAKTSR010000166.1:0-28839 GCA_030580325.1 Sugiyamaella sp. yHKS617 | reverse complement strand
GTAGCTTGGAAGGCATATGAAAAATCACCTGAGAGAGCCGTGGACCTTGCTGAGCAGAAGTTGAAAGACGGTAACAAGATTATTGGAGCAAATGGTGAAGACATTTCTCACGAGGTTACTGAGACGGCATGCCTAATGGTGATATATACTCCGTTGATGGATCTGAATATAAAGATCTGTGAAGAGCTGGTCATTTCTAAAATGGCAACCATGCTGGATCTGTCGCCAGATCGAACTGTTATGAAAGTCGCATACCCTAGTGATCCGATATTCGCTCTTGGTGCTCAAAACCTTTTGTTTGAGATGAACAGAGAAAGCCTCTTCAGTTCATATATGATCGCGTACGTGATTTGACTGTTCACAGGTCGCTTCCGGCAGGTAGTTTGGGCGAGCTATTGGAAGAATTATGGGCCCAAGCTGCAGTCCCTCGGGGTAAAGTCCATCCCCACTACTATTGTACGATTGGGGAGTTTATGACAAATTATAGGAGTTTATATGGTGGTGATTACTTGGTTAAAGGTTCAGAATCTCACAAATTCATGAAGGCGAAGATACATTTGAGTCACTGGTCCTGTGCAGATGACTCGCTGGTTCCTCGGATGCTGGCATTTGGGTTCTGGCGAGGACACGGTTACTGGTTCAAGAAAAACCAGAAATCCTATGACCTACTCATCCCGGCATTCATGGATAGCAAGAAACCTGAACATGATACCAGCGAAATTAGCATGTACGAAAAAGGTCGTTTCAAGAAATGGACTGCACGAGAACAGTCCAAGGTTAGAAACGCTTTTTCTGCCATTGTTATCCAGGTCAGGAACGATCAAAATTCGTCTGACAAGAAGTATTATCACAAAGACAAAAACAAGGATATTCACGAACTAATAGCAGAAGAGACCAGAAGCATTATTGGCCAGGACAGCCCGATGCTCAGCACTTACCTTCAATTGGGACCTGAGAAACCGGTAAGGTACCCTCCTAACGAGCAACGGCCTGAAATGCCAGATCTACAGAACATTGCGTACAACGTTAGACAAAATGGGAAGTGGAGTAAGAAATTGTTGGATGTTCTAAAGCTTGTGTTTAGTATGAATGATCCTATTTTCAAGTCTAGCACTTTGCAGACTGTGTGTGAGGAGGCAAGACAGGTGGAGCTCGCTAACGAAGAGCAGCCCGAAGAGCAGCCCGAAGAGCAGCCCGAAGAGCAGCCCGAAGAGCAGGACGAAGAGCAGCCCGAAGAGCAGCCTGAAGAGCAGCTCGAAGAGCATCCGAGACGATCTCGGAAACGAAAGACAGACGAGACCCCGAGAGAGAAAGGCAAGCGTCAGAAGGACAAGTGAACGCTCCGACGCCATGGCGTTGTTATCTTGCCAAAATATAATTGAATATTGCTTTAGAATTGACATGTTTGAAATATTCCTGAGCACGGTCGAGCCCAGTCTACAGCAGCCCTACTCAAATTCAGTAGATAGCATAAATGCTGTAAACTGTAATTTGACTTATCTTTTTCCATAGGTTCACTGTTACATTGGGAAGCGTACAAGGACTCGGAGAGTGGGCGTTCCCGTGATGAACATTATGAGACACTAAAGAATTTCTTACTCGGCCATGGAAGCCTGCCTATGGAAGTCATGGGACTGATGTTTAAGAAGTCATTGAGAATTGATCGACAGATCTGCCATACCGGTCCCTGCAATACCAGTGTGTATGTCTGTATGCTCAAGCAAACTTCATGGTACCCCTCACAGCCTGGTAACAGATGTTGGTTGTAATCAATCGGCACCAACGTCATAGCTGTTTATAACTGTTCATAACTGTTTATAACTGTTCATAGCTGTTCATAGCTGTTTATAACTGTTCATAGCTGTTCATAGCTGTTCATAGCTGTTTATAACTGTTTATAACTGTTTATAACTGTTTATAACTGTTCATAGCTGTTTATAACTGTTCATAGCTGTTTATAACTGTTTATAACTGTTTATAGCTGTTTATAACTGTTCATAACTGTTCATAACTGTTCATAAGTTCATAGCTGTTCATAACTGTTCATAACTGTTCATAAGTTCATAGCTGTTTATAACTGTTTATAACTGTTTATAACTGTTCATAACTGTTTATAACTGTTCATAGCTGTTTATAACTGTTCATAGCTGTTTATAACTGTTCATAGCTGTTTATAACTGTTTATAACTGTTTATAGCTGTTTATCTGTTCATAACTGTTTATCTGTTCATAACTGTTTATAACTGTTTAAAACTGTTCATAACTGTTTATAGCTGTTTATAGCTGTTTATAACTGTTAACTGTTCATAACTGTTAACTGTTTATAACTGTTTATAACTGTTAACTGTTTATAACTGTTCATAACTGTTTATAACTGTTCATAACTGTTTATAACTGTTTATAACTGTTAACTGTTCATAGCTGTTTATAACTGTTTATAACTGTTCATAACTGTTTATAACTGTTTATAACTGTTAACTGTTCATAGCTGTTCATAGCTGTTTATAACTGTTCATAGCTGTTTATAACTGTTTATAACTGTTTATAACTGTTTATAACTGTTTATAACTGTTCATAGCTGTTTATAACTGTTTATAACTGTTTATAGCTGTTTACCTGTTCATAACTGTTCATAGCTGTTTATAACTGTTAACTGTTCATAGCTGTTTATAACTGTTTATAACTGTTTATAGCTGTTTAGCTGTTTATAACTGTTTATAACTGTTCATAACTGTTCATAGCTGTTTATAACTGTTAACTGTTCATAGCTGTTTATAACTGTTTATAACTGTTTATAGCTGTTTAGCTGTTTATAACTGTTTATAACTGTTTATAACTGTTTATAACTGTTTATAACTGTTAACTGTTCATAGCTGTTTATAACTGTTAACTGTTCATAACTGTTAACTGTTTATAACTGTTTATAACTGTTAACTGTTTATAACTGTTAACTGTTCATAGCTGTTTATAACTGTTAACTGTTCATAGCTGTTTATAACTGTTAACTGTTCATAACTGTTAACTGTTTATAACTGTTTATAACTGTTAACTGTTTATAACTGTTAACTGTTTATAACTGTTTATAACTGTTAACTGTTTATATCTGTTTATAACTGTTATCTGTTCATAGCTGTTTATAACTGTTTATAGCTGTTTATAACTGTTCATAACTGTTTATAACTGTTAACTGTTCATAACTGTTTATAACTGTTCATAGCTGTTTATAACTGTTTATAACTGTTAACTGTTTATATCTGTTTATAACTGTTATCTGTTCATAGCTGTTTATCTGTTCATAACTGTTTATCTGTTCATAACTGTTTATAGCTGTTTATAACTGTTCATAACTGTTTAGCTGTTAACTGTTCATAACTGTTCATAACTGTTCATAACTGTTCATAACTGTTTATAACTGTTAACTGTTCATAACTGTTAACTGTTCATAACTCTTAACTGTCCATAACTGTTCATAACTGTCCATAACTGTCCCGCAGAAGTGTCGGCTATAGCACAAATCCGTCCCGAGAGTCAGCTCGGTGCCCCCAGTCTGCGGGTTAGGTGGTGTGAGTCAGGGTCTACCACGCACGCAGGGAAGGGTCGACTAACTGCAGACACGAGGCTGGCAAGAAGAAATTAGTGGAGACGCATTGCCTCAGTCAGATTAATTGCCTGATCGATAAGACTGAACTGAGTAGAGCGTGTTCGGAGACGGGAGAGTTAGATCTTCCGAGCGTCTGGCCCGTTTGCTGACCGCGTATTTCGGTGATTGATTTGGCTCGCTTATTAGAAGAGCTGGCTGACTTTGCTGACTGAGGAGCGTTTCGGGGCGATCATATGACCTGCGGCTTTAGGCGCGAAGTGGGAATTAAATTATATTGGTAACTGAGTGGAGACTCGGAAAGTAAGCCGTTCGTAAGCGATACTGGACTTCGAGCAAGGGCTTAAGAATACCCAGAAATAAGGTCCCTCGGGGAAGCAGAGAGCTGTCAGTTCAAGCTCGTATTGCAAAGAAAGGTCGGAAAATCCAATCACAAGATCACAAGTGAGACGGAAGCGAAACCAGTACGCGCGGACTGACTACATCACTGTCAAGTGCGGATCAAGAGGCTAGATAAATAGTTTCAGCTGTTGCTCAGGCGTGGAGAGTGCAACTGGTGGATTCGAGTTTGCTTTTTGCTTTTTGATTTTCTCGTTTTGATACTCGCCCTGTGACGTGTACTCGCTCTGTGCACCGTGCTACTGTGCTACTGTGCACTACTGTGGCTACTGCTGGACTATAGTCATCCCCGTGTTACTGCTGTTCAGGAACATACAATAACCCACCATTCCTATCTATTCCTATTATTTCTAATCGTGCTTGCTCGAAAATGCCATCAGAACCGGAGTTTTCTCAGAAGTGGCGTAAACAACAGGCGTGCGACCGGTGCCGCCGTTTCAAAGTTCGTTGTCAATACGAGACGCCCGAGGATGTGTCATGTATCCGCTGCTCGAAGGCCAATGCCGAGTGCGCTATCACTTCAGGAGGCTCATCAGGGCCGAACAGTACAGGCTCTACCTCGGCGAATGCCACGCGAAAAAGGAAGAAGGCACCTACAGAACCAACACCCCTGGCTAGCGCACCAGGCGCGGGCACCACTGGCAGCGGATCCTATATAAATTCCATCAGCTGTGACGAATGCTTCGCTCAGAAACGGCCTATTATATCGCATGAAGAGCGACTGGACAGGATAAATCTGCTAAAAAGGCGCGTCGAGCTCGCCAATGAAGAAATCTCCATGCTCAAATCCCTAGACTTCCAGGGCGACAAAGGTGCGCTTATGCACGCCCAGCTAAAACTGCGGCAACAGCAAACCAAAAGGGCAGACGAGCCCTATTCAGTGTCTTCTACATCTTCGTCGCCTGTCTCGTCGTACACCAACCCGCCGTCAAACCTGGTAGACGAGCAGTATTTTCATCCTGCTGATGACAGTGCCTTCGGCGCCAGAGTCAGCTGGATGCCACCGGTACGTGTCACTTGTAATAACTGTGTCGACTTTGCTATCAAGTTTGGTTTCTACACTGAGAGCGAGCTGCAGAACTTTTTCGAGCTCTATGTGACCACCCTAGCACTATACCTGCCGTTTCCTCTGGCTGAGCGGTTACCATATAAAGAGATGCGCGAAGCGAGCCCGCTGTTGACTGTCACTGCAGCCACATGTTTAGCAGTGTGCTCGACGACGGATCGAGCAAAAGAGCGTATCGCGTTTATCGAGCGAGTAGTCGGTGAAGCGGTGTTCATCGAACGGCATCTGAGCCTCGAGCTACAAATGGTGCTCATTATGATGACTGTGTTTGTATCGCCCAAGATCGACCGACAGGCCCCCTTTCAACTATTAATATCCCTGGCCGTGTCATTATCGCTGGATCTAGGCTCGGACGAAGATATCGACACTTTGAACGATGTCAATAGTGACCCTGAAGCGGTGAAAATCGCTTTCAAGCGCACTAGATCGTACATTTCCTTGTGTACCTGTATCGCTGGCATGGCGCTCAACTCTGCTAGACAGAGACTCCTTCAGGTCATGTCTCATGTTGAGCGGTGTTGTGACGCGGTGCTGCCCAGAGCTCCTAGCTATGATAAGCCAATAGTGTATCTGCTCAAGATGATGCTCTATTACAACGCTTCAATAGACAAGCTGCGAGATCCGTACGAGCCGTTTTCGAGTCTGTTGAATCACTACGAAGTAACGCGAGACAAACTCGAGTCTCTATATGGCGAGTGCGATAGAGCGTCTCTGGACTGGATAGAGGATCGGTTCCGTATTCCAATCTACTCGTCATACCTAATACTTCTGCAGTCACTGAACGAATGTATGCTTAGTCGACTAGCCATGCTCGACACCAGCGAGCCACAGTTCCGAGAGCTGTGGTACAAATTTGCAGAAGAAATCAAGAGACTGGCCAGAATGATAATAGACGGGTTCTTAGAGCTGTCGAAATATGGTAGTGCGTTCCCTAATTTCATGTATTTTCGCCCTTTACACGCGCTGACCTCACTCATACGACTGCGACTGGTTTCCTGGAGCATGCGCCTGGAAATCGAAATAGATGTGGAAGGCCCATTCAAACAAGCCAAAGCGGCATGGATCGGACTCAGCAAGACAAGCTACGTTGGCCACCAGCTGTTTGAGTTTCTGACAAAAGTAGAGACCTGGATGAATATCAAGCTCGGCCATGCCAGTCAGCAAGAAGCCGAGACGACTCTGAGAGTAGGAATGGCCAAGGTGCCAGCATCTGCTGTCAGCCGTGGAACCATCGACACTCTTCATCGAATCATGCGAGAGGTCATTACGAACGACCCTTCGTCTGTGCAGAAGAGAAAGCGTCAAGAGAGTATCACCTCGGGCTCAGTTTCCAACTCGGGTACCACCACTAGTCCGACTCCAGTCCCTCTTCCTCAGGTTCAATTCCCACCTCTGCCCTCATCACAGCCTCCGTCTCAGCGACAACCAACATCCATGCCACTTGCAGCGCCATTCCCGCCTCTAGCCGGCCTGACTATGCCAAGATTACGGGCTGACCGGTTAACACCGCCTGTCATTGCTCAAGCACCGCCGTCACAGCCACCAGTTCTAGCAGCGGCTCGACCGTCACCGCTGCCGCAAATTAAACAAGAGGCACCGAGCCAGGCACAATCGATGTCCTCGTCTTCCTCGCCCACAACAACAGATGACAGCAGCAACATGAACCCACCATCCTTCACTAGCTTCTACATGGACCAATACCAAATGAAAGACTCTATGGTGCCCGGCCAGAACCTCGACGGCGGAATGTTGCCCATGATGTACGTTGACGACAGCGGCTTCCCCGACCACCCCGCCGATATCGAAGACCTTCTCAAGGAGCTCTTCAACGAAGTCAACAGCGGCAGCCTGTGACTCGCACCCCCTATTTAATCTATCTAATGTAATCTGTTCCACTCTTCTCCCTCGGACCTGCCTGTCGACAAAGCTGGGCGTGCCTCCGGCGGCTGGGGCGCTGCCCCAGACCCCGTGGCTCCTCGAGCTCCGCTCGAGGAGGGTCAGGTCCCGGGGCCCAGACTCTGGTTCCAGAACTTATCGCTCGTCGAGATCAGTACTGCTCTACCGGAAATATCTTGCGACCTCTGGCCGCGAAGCGAGACGGCGGCGCCGTCCCAGCCGCCGGACGGCACACACCTCGCCTCTGGCGGGAAGGGGACTTCGCTCGTTAAGCGAGCACCACGGGATCCTCCGAGGCAGCACCCCGGCCGCTAGAGGCACACTGTTCAGACTCCCCTTAGGGAGACCCGAGAAATATTAGGTTTAATTTGCAGCGTCTGTTCTGTATTAAGCTTAAGGTTCTATTCTGACATGAGCCCGCCTTCTCGAGAGGCGCTAAGGTTTGAGAGCGTTTCCATTGTGCAACCGTCTCATGCGACAGCCGCCTGGGAGCAGGCTGCGCCAACTGTGCGGGCGTTTTTTGTTAGTCAGGTACCATCGAAGTCAGCATGCAGAGAGATCCAGGAATCATGGTCCATTTAAGGGCATGTCGGGTGCGGGCATCCTATTGACGGGAAGTGGCTGGCAGTCTATTATTAGTCCTCGGACAAACACGTTCGACTGGGCTGGCTACCTGGAGCCGAGCGCTGCCAAGCTGCAGCTTCGAGCAGAAGTGGGTAGGATATACGCTACGAAGATGGAAAGACGAAAGAGAGCATCCGGTCCGACGAGCCCTGGGCCCTCCAGCGGCCGGGGCGTGGCCCCGGGCCCCGCTGCGCTCCGGTTCGCGGAGCCCACCTAAACCGGCCCCCAGTGCGGGTGGTCTCCCTCCCCCGGCTACCGGAGGATAGTGCGATGGCACCAGCCGATATCGGTTCGCGGTTCTCTGCTATAGCCGGCATAATAAGTTGGTAACATGTGACGCCATATATTGACCGAGCAGGTTCCGCGCAACTGGAAAAGAGTTATCTAGCCGAACTAATGCAAAAGCAGCGAGGCCGTTTATTGGCTCAATTGGAAAAAGTGGTAGCTCCAGGACCGAGGGAGTGCCGAGGCGCAGGGCCACAAGGACTGGTTTGTGTACATTTGCCTGATGACACCGACCAAGTGAATACCTGCCGGTGGAAATGTGCATGACGTACGTACGGGAACGGAATAAAAAAGCTGAGCCTGGTGCCTTGCACGCCAGTGGATACGTTGCTTTTTCGAGCAGTTTCTCTTTCCATCAATGAACTGCCGATTTATTCTTGTCCGGGGTGCCCGCATGGTCAATGAAGGCGGCCATGGTGGATTTTCACCTGCAGAGAACTTCTCAGATCTTAGATTGATGCACAGTAGGTTGTCAAATGCCTACATGGGGCAATAATGCACAAGATTCATCTGTCGCCGATCCCTAGCTTAATAGGCTCTGGCCGATCTTGCACTGACAGGGGGATAATTTCCCGATCAGAACGCACATGTGGATCTAGTCAGCGGTCCATCTTCCACTCATTCGGAGTAGTTAAATCTGAACTCTTTCCACGCTCTAGCGAATCCACCTTTGGGCACGGCGGGAGGCTGTCTGGGGTGCTGCCACAGACCCCGTAGCTCCTGCGCAGCAGGAGCCCACTCCCGGGAGGAGCCCTCCTCGAGCACAGCGAGAGAAGCTATGGCCCCGGACAGAGCCCGGCCGCCGAAGACAACCCATCTCCCCTGGGGTGACAACTCATCTCCCCTGGGGTGCTGCACAGGAGGGCCCTGGTGTGGGTACCAACTCAAGCGCAGTGGGAGGAGCCGCAGGTGCGGGCGAGACCCGGCCGTCTGAGGAATGCCCCAAATATAAACCAAGCAGGCGCAGACATCGGTCAATTGTCGCTGGGTTAGCTCTCCTCTAGCCAGCCAGCTTGGCTGACAGTGTAGGTAGAGAGGACAGCGAAGCAAGGAGGTCAGCAAGCGAACGGGGTACAAGGAGGAGTTGGGCTAGGCTCGCCAGCGCTAGATCTAGAGAGGAAAGGGTGCCGAGCTCGGTAGGCAGGGGCTGGCCACCAGGCGAGATCCGGCTTAGGAAGTGGTGTGCGAGTACGAGCCAGATGAACGAGTGAGTAGACAATTGGCCAGCTGAGTATAGATAGAGATGCTGCACCTGACATACTTTTTTTCTTGTTTCTAGTACAGCTAGCTGGGATCTGGAGCTAATGGATCACCAGATGGCGATGCTGCTTTCGCTAGCGCTGCTTTTTCGGGCACCATCTGGGCAATCCAAACAACAGTTCGCCGACACGACAATTCAAACGAAAAGCAAAGTAAGACACGTCAGCCGACTTCGCTCGGCGTGCGCGTATATTATTTACTTGATGCTGGCCTATGCCAGCAGCAGCTCGATATATCTGTTAGGAGGCTGCCGCGATTGTTGCCCGTCCAGGCAGTCTGGCACAGGTTGGGCCCATATCGACATGCTCCTTGCACGGCCAGTTCGGTGATTTGAAGTAGTCCTAGGCAGGCGGGCGGCTTTCCGCTATGCTGGGTAGCTTGATTCGCAGGCGCGTTCCTGGGAGTGGCCCTCCTCAAGAGAAGCTCGAGGAGCAGCGGGCGCGCCGAACGCCGGGCCGCCGGATCCTGGACTGCAAGTGGAAGTCTTCGGACCCACGTGTCCTGGCACAGTCCCAGTCCTTTTCTGCCTTTCTGCCCAGCTCTGGCCCAGCTCTGGCCCAGCACGCTCGTACGCCGGCGGTCCCATTGTACCTGCTTCATGTGCCATGTACCCATGTACTACAAATAATAATCACATCTGTCAGATTGAGATTAACTGAGGTTATTGTGCAGCATGTGAGGTAAATCTGGATGTAGCCGTGCAGGAGCACACTACATACAATGAACCGAATTAATGCATACTACTATGATAGGAATACATAATAAAACTCAGGTACCGGTGTCCAGGTCCGCTATTGACTCCGTTGATGACACAGGTATTCATTCATGTTTGGTAGGAAACGGCCGCACCAACATTTTTTCGCTGCGGTACCAGCGACCAGTCGCTCATCAGATGCCGCCCAGCAGGTATGCCGGCAGGCCTGATCCCGCTCACGCAGTACGCAGCTCTGAGTTCTGGTGCATGCCTGATGACCAGCTGGCCAGCATGTCATGTATAGCGTAGTGCACTGCAGGAAGAGCGGCCCCTCTATCTTTGCGAGCTCGATCCCTCTCTCCCTGGGTGCGCCTCCGGCGGCCGGGGCGCTGCCCCGGACCCCGCTGCTCCTGCTTCGCAGGAGGCTATTCCCGGTGGCCCCCGCGAGCGTAGCGAGAGCCCCCGGCCGCCGGAGGCCCAGCGCTCTCTCTCTCTGGCCGGATACCACCGCGGATCTGGCGAGCATATGGAGCAGCTGATTGATCGAGCGGCCATCGGGAATCCAGGGAGGAAGAGGAAGGGCGCATCAGCCACAAACAGCGGCGCATCAGCCGGCGTGTGCTAGCAGCCACCGTGCCCAACGCGCCAGACCACGAGGTACAGGCAGCAGCACCGTCCATCACAACTCTACGGGTGCCTCCGGCGCTGGGGCGCTGCCCCTGACCCCGTAGCTCCTGCTGCGCAGGAGGCTTCTCCCGGGAGGAGGGCCCCTCCTCGAGCGGAGCGAGAGGAACTACGGGGCCTGGAGCAGCGGCGGGAGGCCGTCGCGTTTTTTCCGTGAGACCTGCTTTGAATGTATACAAACAGATGCATGACAAAAGAAGAAAATAAGAAAATGTAAATAAACTTTTTTTGATAGGTGTGTGCCCATCACTGCACATGCAGCGGCCAAAAAGCAATGCTTCATGAAACAAAGAAAACGACACAAACCGGAAAAACAAACGTCAGTCGCGCCCGAGTTTCACGGGGAATGCTAAAAATAACATCCGTCTGTATCGCCAGGCACCGTCCGCGGCCAGCTAGTGTCCTCGAGAAAACGTAGCACGGCAGCCGGCAGCCGGCAGCCGGCTTGCGATTCGGTCTCTCGCAAGCGTGCTCCAGATTCGCGAGCTTCACGGCACGAATCATACTGAATTTTAATGGTTCATTCGTACTCAGAGGAGATCCTGCCCACGGCACGGGTGCTAAGTTAGCATCCTAGCTAGCCGGGATCTCGCTCTAGTTCGGCAGATGGCCGCAGACACTAAACCGTCGCTGAAGATGTTCAGAAGCTGGATAGAACGCAGACGCTCCAGGTCCAATCTGGAAGCCAGGGGCGGACGCGCTGCGGGCTCGTTCCCTGCCTCTTCATATTCACGCTCATGTCCAGGCCGGCTGATAGTCACTTACTTCAGTCAGATCATGCACATTCTACCAGGGCCATTTGGCGTTCATATTCATGTTCATGTTAATATTCACGGACGTTGACGTTCACATTCAGCCTGAGACAGGAAGCTTGTCCGCAAATTAATTAATTAATTAATTAATTATCAGCCAGCCTGAAACTTGCCATTCAACCATATCATGTTTAGAGTGTATTATTGTGACCTGAAACGGCATATTTCAGAGTGCACAGGCTGTATGTAGTCCAATATGGCTTTCTGAACTGTAAACATTGGGAACATGGACGACCTTAATTCATTGGCTGTAGTCATGGCTGTGGTCAGAGCGGTCGCGACGTCCAGCCAGCGAAGTACTCGAGACAATACTCGAGCTCTAGACACTAGAAAAATTTTAATAGCGCCGCTATGAGCTCGTCCAAAGCAGTTGCTACCTGTATCCTGTAATTTAATCGTGCTGTCAGGTACAGATTATTGCATGTTCTATTGTTCTATTGTTCTATTGTTCATGGAAAAACATATAGGCGAACAGGCCTCCGACGGATTGGAACCACCAGCCTCGGCATCCGGTCGATGACGTCGTGCCCGCTCATTTTCACCTGTGCTCCGCCCCGAACGCCTCAATCTCATCCTTATTGTTTTCTCCACATTTCAGTTCGCCCCGTCGGCTCATGCTATTGCCGGCGCCTGACTGGCAGGTCCGCCTTCAGCACCCACCCCGCAACTCCGACTGCTCCGCCCCTTCTCGCCTCGTGCCGTTGATGTTCCTCATTTGCCTCGCCATGTCAGCTTCGGGCCGCCTCGTTTCTTCTGTTTTTCAATCCTTGCTTCGCCTCGTTTCGACCTGACTCTGTCTACCATTTGTGCCTTTCTGCTTCCGCTTAACGCTCCCCTGTCCCACCCGTCGCTCTTTCTCATCGGATCCGCCCGCCTGACTGTACCCTCGGTCTCCAGTGTCTCGTGTCTCGGCGTCTGCGACACCTGCGACCCCTAGCTAACTCTACAGACTTAGCTATTCTCCATCAATTCAATCAATTCACGTACGAAAATAAATCTCAGTTCCTGTATATTTGCTTTTTCGGAACAATGCTGTCCCTCGGTTTTTTTCTGAATAAAAACTTTGCTTTTTATTCCCGACATGCAGCAGGGGAATTGTTGCTTTTTCCTGTCTAGCTGTTTTTGTAACTAGCCTGCCTTCTCTCATTTTTTTATTTTTTATTTTTTTCCACTAAATGGATTCAAAACAAACACTATAAATATGATTGAGTTTTCTTGTCGAATATCAATTTCTTCTTGTCCATTAGCAATACAGAAAATACAGCCGTTGAACAATGTCTTCTGCCAACGAAGTTCTCACCTCGCCCTCTGAGGGCCTTCCAACCATTGAGCCCAACAAGAATGCCAACTACAGAAACCCTTCGTACACTAGACCCAGAGTCGCAGGTCTTTCTGACGACCTTCGTAACCATTTGATTGCTGTCATTGGTGAGTTCGTTGGTACTTTCATGTTCCTGTTCTTCGCCTATGTCATTGCTCAGATTGCCAATTCCGACAAGCGTCTCGACAAGGAGGGCTCCAATCCTTCTCAGTTGATCATGATCGCCTTTGGTTTTGGTTTCTCTGTCATGTGCCAAGTGTTCGTTTTCTACCGCATTTCTGGAGGTCAATTGAACCCTTGCGTTACCTTGTCTCTTGCTCTTGTCCGTGCTATCACTCCTCTTCGTGCCATTCTGCTTATTCCCACTCAGCTCATTGCTGGTATTGCTGCTGCCGCTGCTGCTAGCGCCATCACACCTGGCCCAATTCTCTTTGCCAATTCCCTTGGCGGCGGTGAGTCCAGATCCAGAGGTGTCTTCCTTGAGATGTTCGCTACTGCTTTGCTGACCCAGGTTGTTCTCTTCTTGGCTGTCGAGAAGCACAGAGCCACTTACATCGCCCCCATGGTTATTGGATTTGCTCTTTTCTTGGGACACTTGTTGTGTGTTTTCTACACTGGTGCTGGTATCAACCCTGCTCGTTCTTTCGGTCCCAATGTTGTCATGGGCTCTTTCCCCAACTACCACTGGATCTACTGGGTCGGTCCTATTCTCGGTTCATTCTTGTCTGCTGGTCTTCACTACTTGTTGAAGTTCCTTAACTACGAGACTGCCAACCCTGGTCAAGACTCTGACTTCTAAATGAGACATGGAATCTGTCCCAAAGTTTCATCCAAACTTTAGCATTCATTGACAACAACCACAACAAAAGCTAAAAACAACTCTGTCTACGTCATTATTGTCATTATCTCCCATCATTGTCATGTCATGTCATTAGTCCATGCCCGCCACACCTGTGCGCAAGTCTAGATTGCTCATTAATATTTAAGACCTACCTTCCTACTATCTACCACTAATACTACTTTCTAATATTTTATAATTATAACAATTCTAATATTTTATAATTATAACAATCACATGCATGCCCGTGCTGCGACGCGCAGGGCTGACGCAGGCCGGCGACCGGCTCGCTGCCCCGGACACCGCTACTCCTCGAGCGCAGCGAGATCGAATCTCCTGGAGCACGGCGGGGTCGGGACGGGACCTGGCCGGCTTGCCAGCGCGCCTCCGGCGGCCGGGGCGCTGCCCCGGACCCCGTGGCTCCTGCTGCGCAGGAGAGTCAACCCTCCGGGGAGCAGCTTCTCCTCGAGCGCAGCCAGAGAAACCAAAGGAGAGCTCCGGCCGCCGGAGGCGCTCCCCCAGCCGCTACAGCAGACGGCTCGAAGCAGAGGCCCACGGCTAGATGCAGGTCAAGAGTAGAAGTGGGACGCCGTGCCGTGCGCCCAGCTGCGCTCTTCACAGACAGACGTCAGACTGATAGAGCTGAGACCAGCAGTTGGAGTGGCAATTTATCTGAAGGAGCTCTTAGCTGTGTGGATATCCGAGATTTATTGCTTGAGGGCCGTGTAGTGTGTGCGAGGTATTGAGAGGACTATGGCGAGAGGCGTTTTGTTCACGTCAGACCTGATTTTGGCGCTGCTGGCGCTGTTCTTGCCACCAGTGCCCGTGTGGATCAAGTGCGGGTTCTGGAGCTGGCAGCTGCTTCTGGACGTGGTTCTCGTCCTATTTGGCGGAATCCCCGCTGCTATTTATGCCTGGTATATTATTATCAAGTACCCGGACGACGGTATCCCGTTTTTCGACGTTCGCCGCGGTACTTACGAGATCATTCCTGACGTCGAGAACCAGGACCAGGTCGTCGAGGACGTTGGGGCCCCAGCTCCTCAGCAGCCACACTACCCATATCCATATCAGCCGCCATTGCAGGACAAGAAGCAGAAACAGGCCGAGCCCCACACATCGCAAAGTCAGGGTGTTTCAAACGGCAATACTGCTGGCAGCAGCCACCTGCCATATAACGGCTGGAACCGGCCAGGCGATTACCAGGACCACGACGATGGCGAGGGCGCGTCCGGCTCGCGACCGCCTCCTTACGACGCTAGCTCCAGCGTCCCTGCTGGCGCCGACAACAAGGTTCAGTACCACGACGACAGCTTCACCCGCTAGGACCCGCGGCGGCTGGCCCAGGAACTCTTTTCTCACAACGGTGGTAACGATATAATAATAGCATGTGTACTTTGATCCTGCTGCTTCGTTTCTGGGGCTGGCCTCCGGCGGCCGGGGTGTGACGGCAGCCATTTCATGCATTCCATCCCAGTGTGGACGATACTATACTGTGAGGAGGCTCTGTCTATGCTCGCGGAAGTGATGCGAGAATGACAGGTAAGTGGCCTCCGGCCGCTGGTACTGCCCAGACCTCGCGGTATCGGGGACAGCGCAGCGAGTATCTGGCGGTCTAGGGCCGGACCTCGGCTACCGGAGACAGCACGTACTTAGCCGGCTTTGCAAAATCTCAATACCAGCTCGCCCAGCCAGCTTCCTCTGAGATCTATTAAACTTTTGAAGCACTGTTTCACCCTTTAAAAGCTATTGTTCTTAGCCCATTGTCTGACAGATGCCGGGCAGGCTGAGCATTATTTGCTGTCCCGACGTTACAATTCGAAAGGTCGATGGCCAGAACAGCGGGCCGCTTCCCGCCGACTCGACCGAAGCGAGAGGAAGGCAGAGCCCTGCCACCGGAGGCGCTACTAGAGAAAGAACTGTTTGCAGAGGCATGGCCCGGTCCATGTTGAAGACGAGGGCGCAAAGTCTGATAGTAATGCAATAATAAGTCTTCATTTAAAGTCCTATACGACATATAGCTAGTACTAATACAAAATACATGATGTCCACCATTACATATGACTCAGGTCTGATAATGAGCGACATTGACTTGGAGTCCTGGCCTCGGTGCCCTCTCTAGGCAGTCCAAGTTAAGGACAGCGCCCCTAGCCAGTATTACTCAATGGAGTTTTGGAAATGGAGTGTCGGAGGTAAGAGATTCCGCATCAGGAAGGTCCCGGAGTTAAGGCACCGGGCTCTAAGCGGACGGCGCGCTGCGAGGAGGGGCGGTCCCCGCGGGGCGGGTACCCCAATAACAGACTTCGTGGCCAAGCTGGTTAAGGCGTGCGACTGTTAATCGCAAGATCGAGAGTTCAATCCTCTCCGAGGTCGTCCTTTTTGCCCTTTTCGCCGCTAGCGGAGCCAGCAGCCTCCTCGAGCGCAGCGAGAGGAGCAACGGGGTCCGGGGCCGCGCCCCGGCCGCCGGAGGCACTCCGCGGTTCCTACACAGCCCCCACAATCGGGCTATCGGCACGAGCGAGACCGTGAAGATGAGCTAACCGCACGGCGTTCCGGCCGCCCTCGATGCACAGTGGCCGGTTGGTCGGGGCGCAGCATCTGGTGAATCATCCAGGCACTGCGCCCCCGAGCAATGTCATGCTGGCCACCGAGGGAGTGCCAGGCAGCGGTTGTGGACGGTCGGGCGGAGAATGAGAGCAATGCCCAAAACAGACGCGAGCCGGCTCGGAGATTAGCTGAATGGGGTTGTCGCTATATCTTGTCCCAAACTCCCTCGATAGCTGGCTTGAGGGGCTGGCGGGGAGGTGGGGATCTGCAGACCCCTCTTTGCCACCGCTATGCAACGGCGTCAACCTAAAGGGCGTTTAGCTTTGTTCTCTGCGGTCGGCCTCCGACTGAGCCCGCTGCTCCTTTCGCTGCGCTCGAGGAGGGCATGTCCGCCGGGAACGGCCCTGGGACCTCGACGGTTAGCGCAGTGAAGCACAGCGGGGCCCAGGGCTGGGTCCGGCCGCCGGAGGCATTCCAGCTAAATATAGCTGCGGCGATCATCTGCTAGAGAAGGAATTTAGGCTATGTTCCATGCAGCAGCGCTGTTTAGCGTTTCGAGAAAAGCGGACCAGTGCTCTAGGCCGTAGAGCCCGCTAAGCCAATCTGAGGAGAGAGCACCTGATGGCGCACTTCCACAGGCAGAGAGGCGAGCCTGGAGCGGCAAGATAAGCAGGAGCGCCGCCGGGGGACGGAACGTGGAAGGTCAGCTGGGAAGCTGGAACAGGGATGGCGCCGACCCTTCGTCTGGTCCACGCAACTCTAATGGAACTAAGCCTTGTTCCTGGATGTCGACGGAGCTTGGCAGGTCCGCTAGCGCTGTGTGACGTGCGTGCGAGGACCAATATCTATCGAAAGAACGAGTCAGCCAGTCCGCTATCTGCAGGTCCATGCTGTTAGCATTGGCTGGCCGTTGCGCCTCCAGCCGCCGGGGCGCTGCCCCGGACCCCGCTGCTTCTCTTTCTACGCTCGAGGAGGCTACTCCCAGGGCCATGGGGCACTGTCAGCGGCCTCTTGCTAAACAGGAGCAACGGGGTCAGGGCAGCGCGCCGGCAGCCGGAGGCGCATCCTCCCCTTCCTGTCGATGACGTCCTGCCAGTTCCCCCGCTTCCTGCCGTTGCAACCCCACTAAATCTAACGTGCGTATAAGCTGATATTAATACAAACAGACACAGACATGGTTATCGCCACAGCAGATCATGAGTGCCGCCGGACTGGCTGCAATTGAGTCGTCCTCGGCCTGCCAGGCTCGGGGGGTCCGCCGCTCAACTCCCAGCCGCCCGCTCGCTCTCGTCGGCGATCCCTCTCAAATGGGCTGGTCGGTCAATGGCAGAGCGGGGACCGTGGTGTCCTGCTTGCTCCCGGATGCTGCGACTTATTTCACAGTACTGTGCTATTATTTACTATTATCGTTTTTTTTGGCTGCAGATATACGTTCCAAGTGTTAGTTAGTACTGCTTGATTGCATGCTAGATACAGATTGACAGCTTCTTTCGGCCATGGGTAGGGACTGGTCAGACGCGGCTTGACCTGCATATCGCCATTCTAATCTATCTAATATAAATAGGTACTGGGCGACCTCCGCGTCAGATCTTGCAAGGCTGTATCTTGGCTTCTCAGCGCCTGTCAATCTATTATTCACACTCCATTGTCTACAAGTGTGCTACTGGCCTTGGATTTCGTGCTGGCTGTGCGCTTGTGCTGGTGTTTTGAAAGGCTGCTCGACTTGTGTTATTGTAGTCCTGTCCGGCCCGTTTGCTTCTTGGATTGCTGTGCGGATAGCGTGATTGTATTTTATAGATCTCGTCACAGCAGCGTAGGTTTTGTTTCATTTTTTTTCTTATTATTTGTGCTTCCGGTTTCTTTCTTAACTGTATTATAGTCGTGGTGTCACGGCGCGGCCACTGAATAGGACACTACTGCCATTGTGCACTGAAGAGTGAAGAGTGACGAGTGCAGACTGGAGGCTGACCACTGTACTGATCATAGACCACTTTCTTGTTCAGTGTATACTGTCATCTCCTCACTTCTCCCTAATCACTGTCGGACATTGCTGTTCTCTTTAGTCTGACGCTGCTGCTCTCTGTATTCTAGGTTTTTCGCATTCCTGATGACTGACCAGTTCTCTGCCAGCTCGGTAGAGGAGCTGTACCTGAATCCCAATCCAGAATCGTCGACTGAAGCTTATGATTTCCTTACCAACTACGAAGACACAGAACCCAAGCTGGATACCAGTACTGCGGAGTTTCTGATACACGACAACTCGGGCATCGACTTCGACAGCCCATCGGGCCGCAATCCGGTGGAATTCTCCTCTCACGACTCCCAGCAGTACTTGAACGCCAGTATATCCAACAATCTGTCCAGCAGTATATCGAATAGTGTGTCTAACAGTATATCGAGTCTCTCCAACAGCAGGGCCAACAGCGCGTCGAACAGCAGGTCGAACAGTAGGTCCAACAGCCGTAATCGAGCATCTTTATTTCCCTCTAGTAATTCTGCCAGTGCAAATAACAGTAGTGCCAACAGCGTAAGCACCAGTGCTATCAACAGCTTGACCAACAGTGTGACCAATTCCGCCTACACGACACCCGCTCCCACCCATGCTCAGACGTCCCAGAGCATACCTCCTCCGACTATTAGTCTATCACCTCCTGGTGTAAGCGATTACCTCAGTCTGAAGACCGTCGATTCCGAGCTGTTTCCTCCTCCTCCTGCTGCTAGTTCCGCTAGTGCTGCTGCTACTTCTGTTGGTATACACGACATTCATGTCTCCCAGCAGCCGAGCTCGCCAGGGCTATTAGTGCCTCGAGAGCACACCAGACGGTACTCCATCTCGTCGGACGTCTCTTCACACCATACAGCCACCTCTCCCTTTTTATCTGCTGCAAATTCACCCTTCATCGAGCCTTTAGACGGTGATGCTATCAACAAATCGTTTCCAGAACTCACTACTCTGACAGATCTGACCTCGAATGTCAGTATCAGCAACAGTGGCTTCACTGTAGACGAAGGCCAGCTCAACACTTATCTCGTGCTCGACGATATTCAGAACACGGCGCAGTCATCTGGTGCCAACACCAATTCCAATGTGGACTCGACTGTCAACTCTGCTACCAGCTCAGTAACCAACTCAGCCGCCAACGGCGGCTACAACGACTACCCCGAGGCCAGCTATCAACTGGGCCAGGGCCCAGGTTCTACACCGTACTCAACTGTTTCCAGCTTGGCTTCACCTGCCACCTCCAACGACTCATCTAATCTGGACGAGAGCTCACTCTCAATACATGAAGTGCTGGACCTGCCTGGAAGCAGCTCCAACACTGCTTTCCTCGCTCCGAATGCCAATTCTTATACCCGAGGAAGGTCTATTTCCGACCCTCCTCAGCCACGAGGACGAGCAGTAGCCGGTAACAATGGCATTCCCACTATCACCACTACCGACAGTAGTGGCACTGAACCACTCGACTTTGGTCCTCAGTTTGTATCAGCCGGCGTAGCTGATATCGGCCTTCATGCCACGGCGGCTGGTACTGCCGCCACCTTAAACCTCCCTCTGGAATCATATCTAGCACCGGATTACTCTAGCGGCCATTCCAGTGCCTACTCGCCCTCGTCTTCAACAGCCGGCAGTCGGGCCTCGAGTCGAAGCGGGAGATCTCCTGGCCGAAGCACCAGCAGGAGCCCCAGCAGATCACCCGGAAGGTCGCCGGGTAGGTCGCCAGGAAGGATTGCTCCTGGCAGCAGAGAACACATTCTGGAGCTGGCCGCGCCTCAGCGACCACAAGCCCGCGTGCAAAAACACCCGTCCAACTTCGCGTGCCATCTGTGCGACCGGAGGTTCACGCGAGCGTATAATCTACGGTCACACTTGAGAACGCACACTCAAGAGAAGCCATACAAATGCGGAGTGTGCGAACAGGCGTTTGCACGCAAGAACGATCGCAAACGACACGAGGCGCTGCACTCTGGCGAGAAGAAGTTCGAGTGCAAAGGGTACCTGGAAGACGGAACGCAGTGGGGGTGTCTCAAGAAGTTTGCCCGTGCCGACGCTCTAGGCCGGCATTTCCGCACCGACGGCGGCCGCGAGTGTGTTCAAAAGCTCATCGAGGAGGAGGCGCGCCGACGAGCCAAACAGGACGGCCACGGCCACCCGGCGCTGCACGACTACGAGCAGTTCCTATCCGAGCAGGTGCGACAGCAGCAAGTCATCATCGACGGCGGGACGCTGGAGCTGTCCATGGGCCCCATCAAGGGTGATCCTGGGCTCGACGGCCAGTACCCGATCATCAGCAACAACAACTCGGGCCTGGACCAGTACAACCACATCCCGGCAGGCCTGCTGCTGCACAACCCGAACCTTGTGGGCACGCTCAATGACCAGGGCGGCGGCCCCGCCAATTTCTGATATGAAGTCACGACCATCTAACGCTATCTAATGCCTCATACTTTTTACTCTTATTTAACGGATTCTCTTAGGTGCCATGCGCACGCCAGGGGAGGGCTGCGCCTCCGGCGGCCGGGGCGCTGCCCCGGACCCCACTGCTCCTCTCGCTGCGCTCGAGGGGGCCATCCGCCGAGATCTCGTGCGCAGGTCCGAGGCACCGCCCCGGCCGCGGAAGGCATTCCACCAAGCATTCCTTCCCAGCCTGCGCAGCAGGAGCCACGGGGTTCGGGGCAGCTCACCGGCGCACCCGGAAGTCGCCGCAGACGTGGTACACGCCGGGGGCGAAGGTTTTGATGAGCTCGAGGTGGATGGACTGGACGCGGTGCGACAGCGTGGACTCGACCATGGCGGGCCAAGTAGCGGTGATAGTGGCGGCGATGTTCTCGTGGATGTGGAGCACGGGCGGATGGGCCAGCAGCGACGAATGGTGGCGGCCGATTCGCAACGCGACGGACCACGCCAGCCGGCTGTCAGGCAGCAGGCCCAGGTTGACGTGCGAGACGTTGGTGATATGGGCCTGGGCGATGCGGTCCAGCGCGTGGCAATTGTCCTCGAGAAAGACTACGATGAAGTCGGTTCCTTGTGGCTCGTATGTTTCGTGGTGGTGGATCAAGCGTACCGGGAAGTTGTTGGCCCGAGCGCCGCGAATGAGCCCTTCTACGCTGAACGGGTTGATTTCCCAGCATAGGATCTGGGCCGGGTGGTTACGCGCGTAGCTAAAGGTGAAATAGCCGATGCCGGCATACATGTCCACGACGGTGGTGGATTCAATCGGCGCTTGTTTCGAGAAGATCTCCAACACACGGGCCTTCTCAGTGACGTTTCCGCGACTGAACATGGTATACCTGGGGGCCCAGGTCTGGTAGATGCCGTTCTGGATAGCAGAACACCAGAACGCGTTGTGGAGGTCGTCATCCGAGGGGGGGTCGGGCACTGCATCCGGGTCGGGGCCAAAGTCACCATACAGACAGATGAGGTCCGCTGGACGTCGCACCCGGTCTGACTCGGGGATGGGAGCGTTCTCCGCAATGTGAGTTAGGCGTTGCTTGCGCTGGAAGAACACAGTCTGGCGCGCAATCACCTGCTCGTAGAAGGCCTCTGGCAGTTGGTACTTGTGCAGGTCGGTGCCTGCTGTGAACAGAATTAGTGGCGGGTACACCGAGTACTTTCTGCGCGCGAACTTCAGCGCTACCTCGGACAGCTTCTGCTGTCTCTGCGCATCGCCATGGAACAGCGACATCGAGTCGGCGATATCCTGGATCGCATGTGCAATCACATCGAGACTGGACGACCCCGACGAGAGCATGCTGGACCTGCCCAGACCATCTTCTATCCGTCCTGGACTGGCAGGGCCCGAAATGACGATTTCATAAGGACCATGTTCATGTTCATGTTCATGTTCATGCTGATGCTCATGCTCGTGTTCAAGCTCGTGTTCAAGCTCGTGTTCACCAGCACCGAGACCAGGCCGCGCGTCCAGCCCGAGATCCGCTCGCAACACGCCGTCGAGTATGGCCTCGTTCGAGCACAGCGTCGGAACCAGAAACGAGTCGCCGGCCCTGGTTATCTTGCGACTCTTGTCGAGCAGCTTGCGGGCCTCCAGGCTCTGCTTGACCCGCTTCACGACCCGCGCGTCCGACAGTTGCACCACCAGCATTACAATCTCCCACGAGCGCAAACCCTGCGCTGTTTCCGTCTGCTGCTGAGCGATACCGTCCTAGCTCTCTCAGGCTCTCTGTCTCAGGGGTCTCCCTGCACCTGTATACTTCCAGCATGCGTGCGTCCAGCCCGCTTCCAGAAAATTAGCTTCCTTGCATTGCACGTCAGGGACCGGCCCTGCAGACGCGAAGCAGCCCTGAATCCCCGCCCCTCCCACCCCAGACCCGCACCCACTCTTCGGGGCACACCTGGGGGTGCCAGGTGGTGGTCCAGGAGGGGTGTGCCTCCGGGGGCCGGACGCTGCCCGGACCCGTAGCTCCTCGAGCTGCGCTCGAGGAGGCATTGGCTCATCGCCAGTGGGCCCCCGGGATTGGCTCTCCTCGAGGGTAGCGAGAGGAGCCACGAGTCCGGGCAGGGCCCGGTCGCCGGAGGCACACCTACCCCCTCCAGGCCCCGGCCCCGGACCCCGGACCCCGGGGTCCAGCCACGCCGGCTGATGCAGGTTAGGGGTGAGCGCGATATGCACTATAAATACAGATTACAGGCTGATTTCGTGGAGAAACTAAGTCATTGGCATTGGCAGACGGGCCGGTACGAGTATTCAAGGACATTTGCTTTTGACTGTTTGATGTGCCGAGACCTGTTGCGAGCGAGTCAAGTCACGGTCCGAGAGATATTTGCTTACTGCCCGGGTGCAATTGACAACACGGCTCTGGACTCAGCTCAGTTAAATTCAAAAAGCTCAATTGAATTCAATTGGTATTTGGCTGCCTTCGCGGTCCTTCAGTCGCGAGCCGCCTGCTGGTTGTTGTGAGGGACGCTTGTTAGTGCTGCTTCTCAGTGTTGCTGCGTGGGGTTCGTCGTGGATTGACAGTGGATTGATCGTGGACTGGCAGTGGACTTGCGGTATACTTGAGGTAGACTTGTCGTGGATCATAGAGATTCACCAGTGGCTGGGAGTAGTACGTCAGTGGTTCTGGTACCGAAAATGTCTGCGGATGAGCACAAGCGGAGCAAATTCTCGTGGGTTAAGAAGTTCATGATCAGGAGCCGCCCACCTCCTGGGACGGGGCCGAACGGACTGCGCAACCAGCGTGTTTCGCAGCAGTTCAGTCCCCCGGAACAGTCGGTTCCCTATGCGCTGCAGTCGCTAAGGCCTGGCTCGAGCGACCCTTCCCTGGGCATCGAGGATGATGGCGGCAGCACCACTAGTGTCCCCGAAGGCGAGAGCATCATTCGCAACAACCATTTTCCCGACAGCTTAGAAGCAGGAAAGCTGAATGGAATTGCCAACAACAGCCATTTCTACGGAACCGGCCGTGTACGCAGCAGCCGGTACAGCCAGAGGTCAAATACTTTCCCTCCCACCACCACCAGTGGCAGCTCGAGCGCTTTGTACGAGTACGACATGGAAGATTCCTACAGCAACGGCGGGTCTGTTGCCGTGGATGGAGAAGTGTTCTACCGCGACGACCATAGCCACGGCGGCCGCTCGTCGCTATTCACGGACGGCGCTTCAACCACGGCTATTCACCGTCGCAGCATCGCCAGCAGCACCGACGAGCCTCTGATTTACAGTCGGACCCGTAACTCATCCCCGCCGCCAAATTCCACGGATCTTGCTATTGGCGGCACCATCACCAACACAGGTGGTAGCAGTCATGACATTGACGATGGCGCTCTCACTGGCATCGACGCCGGCGCTGTTAGCGGTATTGCCACCAGCGCTGTCAGCAGCATTGGCATTGCCAATGGCATTAGCAGTGGCTATGGCAGTGGCTATGGCAGTGGCAACGGCAATGGCAATGGAAGTGGTAGTAGCGGAAACAATAACGGCAGACTGATACCCGCCGACTCGGCGTCGTTGTCGCGAAGCTCGACAACGTCATGGGGCGCCTTGGGAGGGTCTTCCTCTGTTGCCCCGATTCCCGTGACAGAAGTGAGCGAGTTCGATTCTGCTGACACCAGCCACGCCAGTAGTAGCGTCGGCAACAGCGCAGGGCCGGCGATATCATCGTCGCCGTCGTCAGTGAACGACCCGCTGCGACCGTCGAAAGTCCAGATCGTCGACTCGCGGCCAACGCGCGATTCGGATTCCTTCATGTCCTCGGTCAAACGGAGATCAAACTCCAACTTCACAGTACCCTCGGTCACCCGGACCTCGATCACCACCGTGTCGCCCTCGCTGTCCGACGCAGCGTCAAATCACACTGTACTCTCATCGTCGCTGTCCACCTTCCACCTCACCCCGGCGACACCAACCCCGAACCCAGGCGGGCCGGTCCCCCAGTCGGGGTCTGCATCCTTCCACCTCCAAAACCTAGTGGACACCGCGTCCGTCATTACTATTGCATCTTCGTCTAAAAAGCATCATCGCCGCTCATCCTTCGACACCAACGCTAGCACCCGCGCCATCGCCCCAGAATCCATCCTCTCCCGCACCGAGTCCATCGACTCGTCCTCCTTCATAGCCATGCCCGCCAAAAGCGTCAACAGCAGTCGCATCATATCCGACTCTGAGGACTAGCTCGGCCTTATTTATACGAATACATACTTCGGAATCTCTGACCGGTTTCGGGCCACTTCCGGCGTGCCTCCGGCGGTTCTGGGGAGCTGCCCCAGACCCGGTGCTCGCTGCGCGAGCGCCCAGCCAGGGATCTTTAGTTTGTTGACCGTCTTCAGAATAAGTTGTCTTCCTGTTTCAACAGAGTGCCCGGGCACCGGGAGTAGCCCTCCTGGAGTAGCAGGATCCGGGGCAGTGCCCCGGCCGCCGGAGGCGCAGCCCTCGTCGCGTAGCCTGGTCGTAGCATTAATATTTATGAGAAGAGAAACTTGATCTCGCTTTTGAAGAGTCGGTAGTAGGCCCGCTTCAGATAGGGGTTCGTTTCGGGGTTGGAGAGGAAATCTCGAAATTTCGTAAACAGCTGGCCGTCCTTTTCGCCGGCTAGGAGCTTGAAGGGCCCAGAATCGACTGAGGACAAAAAGTCCAAATCTCTGAAAAGCGTTGCTGCCGACGCCTTGGGATTGGGGGATTGTATTCTCGGCCACTGGCTCGGCGCCGTAGAAATGTAGGAACCTTCGTGCTTCTGGTAGTAGTTGAACTTTCCCAATGCGAACTCTACGAAAAACATGTTATCAAGACTGGATTCACTGGAAGATAGGCACTCGACTGCGAAATATCTGCTGCCGATGCGATAGAGGCCAACATATTTGGACAAGCTGCTTTCCGGGTTGGCCCTTATATACTTGCACAGTCTGGGAGCCATGTTGTTCAGCCTATGAGCTTGCTCGTAGGTGACTGGCTGGAGGAAAAATCTGTAGTCGTTTGCTTGATAGAGCACGTCTGTGCTGATATTGTTATGATAGTCGGTGGTGAGTTCAAACATGGTGATATAATCAAGTTCGGATACGCCTATGTGCTGCCTGATGCTCTTGAAAGCCTGGTTCGCGAATGCCTCGAATGTCAAGAGCACTGCGTTTGAAACAGACTGCCTCTTGAAGTGCTCAAGGGACAGGTTTTCTTTGGACAACATGGATTTCATCCACAAGGACAAGACTTCATTATCCTGGCAATACTGCTGTCGAAGACCAGTAACTAGAGTCTCGAAATGAACAGAGAGTATAGTTCCATATAATGCGCTCTCATCTGTGTCTCTGTTGAAATACTTGGGAGAATCAGAACTGGGGGGAGGAACAGTGATTAAAGCAGAAAGCCGAAGGTCCAAAGGGCCAGGGCACGAGAGATCTGTCTGGTCTGGTGCCGGTGTAACGCAGCATGTGCATACAGCCGTCGTCTGAACCGCAGTAGAGAGCGTAAACCCGAACTGGGATAACGAGTTAGAACTGAGCAGTGCAGAAGCACGCAGGCGTTCAGATAATTTGACAATCTGGTCCCATACAGACATCTTCAAAGTGCCCAGGGACTGGTGGAAGACGACAGAAGTCTCACAGAGGGATCCAGATTCTCTTCGACAGTCACTTGAAAGAGCAGGCAGGGTCTGATGGCCTGAACACTATGTGCTACTTAATATTAGGCTAATTGGAGGCGAAGGAATAATCAAGCTTTCCTCTGCATGTAAGTAAACATGCTGATCCGTGCATACCAGCAAGGGCCGTGTAGAGCGCCACACCTGCCTCGCCGACCATTTAAAGTCAATTTACCCTGTCCACAATCCTCCTATAAGTCCCGTTGCCGGTTACTTCGCACTACCACCGCCCTTACAACACTGCGTCGGGCCCCACGCACTGCTTCTCCAGACGTGCATGCAGGCTGCATTGCATACCCCTGCAAACGGCAAAACCAGGGGAAGCTCTCGCGCGCATTGGAGAGCACAAATAGTATATCCTCGAGCGATCCATTTAAGGGAGAGGGGGACCATCGTGATATACACACCAATGGGGGAGCGGCGGCAGTTCTTGCCTATGCTCTGAGACTTCTCAATGCTCTACGCCCGACTTGAGCGGAACGAGAGGAGACAAGGGGTCTGTATCACTGGTTCAGTCTCATCACCAGTGTCTAATGAGTCATCGCCCGCCCAGTGTAGTTAGGAGATTAGTTTACAGATGGTGAACAGACCGGGGGATGTATCTCTAAATCGGAGGAGGCGTTTCTGGATTGAATCAAACTAGAACTTAAATTTTCAGATTTGCAGGCAATTCGGAGTAGAGGGAGGGGGAGTAACTATCTGTTTAGTGCTAGTTATCGTGGTCATGAAAAGGCCTTATCCTTCGCGCTTGCCGAGATTCAGCAGCATTGTCTCCTTCAAATGGAGCCTTCTTGAAATTGATATTGACGGAATAACCATGACGGCTGAGACCATTAAAGAGTATGGCTTGTTAGAGTGGCCAGAGTGGTGCTATGAGAAGAAGAAGCCATCATGAGTGAACGGGGTGAATGGCAGGCCCTAGCTCTAACAGGTTGGATACGGTCGACTACTTCAGTTACGGCTCTAGCATTGAAATGGTCACGAATGGCTTTCGCCGGGCGCATATATTACAAACAATATTTGTCACCAGGCTGTGATTGCTACCATGCGAAGTTTGTCTGAACAAACTAGTATTGACAGAGGCATGGCAAATCGGTCGATTAATCCTCAACGACGTCTTAAGCATCAGTACCATGACTTCCATAGACAAGCTGCCATGGCAGAGCAAGAAAATCTTTAGCGGCACTGTGAGGCGTATATTGTGTTATAGTTTGTCATGGTTTTCATCACGGAAAGGCCCACTCCCCCACTCCTTGTACGCTTCCCAATGTAAAAAAGGAGAAATACAAGTCAAATTACCGAATACAGACGCCAAAAATTGCATCTATTATCTACTGATGTTTGAGTAGGGCTGGTGTAGACTGGGTATAGCCGAGTTTCTATCAGGAATGTGTCAAACATAAAGAAATTATTTAAAACAAAATTTGCCAAGATAACAACAGTGCCAAGGTACCGGTGTGTCTACTCACCCTTTGACGCTTGCCTTGTCTCGGGGTCTCGCTTGTCTTTCGTTCCCGAGATCGTCTCGGTTGCTCTTCGAGCTGTTCTTCGGCCTGCTCTTCGGCCTGTCTTCGTCAGCTAGCTCCACCTGTCTTGCCTCCTCACACACAGTCTGCAAAGTGCTAGACTTGAAAATAGGATCATTCATACTAAACACAAGCTTTAGAACATCCAACAATTTCTTACTCCATTTCCCATTTTGTCTGACGTTGTACGCAATGTTCTGTAGATCTGGCATTTCAGGCCGTGGCTCGTTAGGAGGGTACCTTACCGGTTTCTTAGGTCCCAATTGAAGGTAAATGCTGAGCATCGGGTTGTCCTGGCCAATAATGCTTCTGGTCTCTTCTGCCATTAGTTCGTGAATGTCCTTGGTTTTGTCTTTGTGATAGTACTTTTGTCAGACGAATTTTGATCGTTCCTGACCTGGATAACAATGGCAGAAAAAGCCTTTCTAACCGTGGACTGTTCTCGTGCAGTCCATTTCTTGAAACGACCATTTTCGTACATGATAATTCCGCTTGTATCATGTTCAGGCCTCTTGCTATCCATGAATACCGGGATGAGTAGGTCATAGAATTTCTGGTTTTTCTTTAACCGTGTCCTCGCCAGAACCCAAATGCCAGCATCCAAGGAACCAGCGAGTCATCTGCACAGGACCAGTGACTCAAATGTATCTTCGCATTCATGAATTTGTGAGATTCTGAACCTTTAACCAAGTAATCACCACCATATAAACTCTTAAAATTTGTCATAAACTCCCCAACCGTACAATAGTAGTGGGGATGGACTTTACCCCGAGGGACTGCAGCTTGGCCCATAATTCTTCCAATGAGCTCGCCCAAACTACCTGCCGGAAGCGACCTGTGAACAGTCAAATCACGTACCCGATCATATATGAACTCAAGAGGTTTTTCTCTGTTCATCTCAAACAAAAGGTTTTGAGCACCGAGAGCCAATATCGGATCACTAGGGTATGCGACTTTCATAACAGTTCGATCTGGCGACAGATCCAGCATGGTTGCCATTTTAGAACTGACCAGGTCTTCGCAGATATTTATATTAATATGCATCAACGGAGTATATATCACCATTAGGCATGCCGTTCCAGTAACCTCGTGAGAAATGTCTTCACCATTTGCTCCAATAATCTTGTTACCGTCTTTCAACTTCTGCTCAGCAAGGTCCACGGCTCTCTCAGGTGATTTTTCATATGCCTTCCAAGCTAC
>JAKTSR010000165.1:0-28866 GCA_030580325.1 Sugiyamaella sp. yHKS617 | reverse complement strand
CAACTTCGCATGTGAACAGTCAGTCCGGCCCCTCAGCCGCGCCGTTTAGGGGGACGTGCCTCCGGCGGCCGGGGCGCTGCCCCGGACCCCGTGGCTCCTCTCGCCGCGCTCGAGGGGGGTCACACCCAGAACACCGGCGCACCGACACACCGGGAGTGGTCTGCAGGAGACCGGGGCAGCGCCCCCGGCCGCCGGAGGCGCTGCCCGCTGCCCACACCTGGGCAGCGCCGATAGCCCATGCACGGCTGATAGGCGATGAGAAGCGCGTGTAGATTAAGTGTGGAAGATGCAGGCCGGGCGGGCAGGCGTTGTAGGTTATCGTTGTCGGTTGAGTTAGAGATCCGAGCGTGAGGAAAGCTCAGTTAGCGTCAATGGCAGCCAGACAACGCAGGGCAGGCAGGAGCGAGTACGGCGATGGGGCGAGTGGACTGGTTGGCGACGACGGTGGGCTGGAGACCGCGGCCGGCTCTGGTGTAGCGGTTGTCACGGGCAGCAAGCGACGGCGTCCGGGAAGCACGGGTGACGACGAGATCGATAGTGGCGATGAGTGGTCAGGCGACCCTGGCGACGAGCAGTCGGGCAACCAAGACAACGGAGATCATGAGGAGAGGCCCGCTGGCAGCCACCACCAACACCGCCACAAGCACCACCGCCACAAAGATCACAAGAAGTCCGAGGACGAGAAGAAGCACAAGAAGTCGACCAAGCAGTGGGCGCTGACCCATTCGAAGCGGTTTGTGTTTGTACTTGGAACACTGCTGGGCGTGTGTATTGCCGGGTATATGGCACAGTCGCAGGATCTGGTGTCAATGGATCTGCTGACCGACTTGTCAATAGACCAGTGGATCTCTGATTTCAAGGACATGCTGCCTGCGAATATTCTCAAGGAAGCGTCCACTATTGGCAAGGACCACAATGCGGTTTCGTCCGAGTCGTTTGCAGTAGGCAATCAGTTGAGAAAAGAAGGGCTGTCCATCAGACACCCGGTGGTGCTCATTCCCGGTGTTATCTCGACGGGTCTGGAGTCCTGGGGTCTCGAGGGCACCGAGGAGTGTCCTAGCCAGCCCAATTTCAGAAAGAGGCTGTGGGGGAGTTGGCACATGCTTCGATCAATGCTGCTGGATACGAACTGCTGGCTCAAGCATGTCATGCTCGACCCCGAGACCGGGCTGGATCCGCCCAATTTCAAGCTGCGCGCGGCCCAGGGCATGGAGGCGGCCGACTTCTTTGTGGCTGGATACTGGATCTGGAACAAGATTCTCGAGAACCTCGCAGCCCTCGGCTACGATGTAAATACTATGACGGTGGCCTCGTACGACTGGAGACTGGCCTACTCGGATCTGGAACGGCGCGATCGCTACTTTTCCAAACTCAAGTCCACCATTGAAGACAGTCTGGCCATCTCTGGCGAGAAAACGGTGCTGGCCGGACATTCGATGGGATCGCAAATAATCTTCTACTTTCTGAAATGGGTCGAGGCCGAAGGATATGGCAACGGTGGGCCCACCTGGGTCAACGACCATATCCATGCCTATGTGGATATCTCCGGGTCTGTGCTCGGCACGCCCAAGGCCGTGGTGGCTTTGCTTAGTGGCGAAATGAAAGACACAGTGCAGCTCAACGCCCTGGCTGTGTATGGACTAGAGAAGTTCTTTTCCCGACGAGAGCGTGCCGACCTGCTTCGCACCTTCGGCGGCATTGCTAGCATGCTACCTAAAGGTGGCGACGATATCTGGGGCACGCTCGAGTCTGCTCCCGATGACGCTGCATCGCAGCAGGGTCTTAACGATAGCGTGTCGAGCGAGAAGTATCCTGAAGATGCAGTTTCCTACGGCAATTTCATCCGGTTCAAGAACCCGCTGTCGGAGCTGTCATCGCGCAACCTGACCGTTAGCGACTCCATAGAGTACCTGTACTCGCAGGCACCCGAATGGTTTGTGAAAAGAAGTAGAAAAAATTATTCGCATGGCATAGCCAAGACCCGCGCTGAAGTCGAGCGAAACGAAAAAGACCCCTCGAAATGGATCAATCCGCTAGAAGTGGCACTGCCCAACGCGCCCGACATGCGCGTCTACTGTTTCTACGGCATCGGCATTCCAACCGAGCGCTCTTACTACTATCAAGAAGAAGTCGACAAGGCCGTGACGAACCTCAACGTGTCCATAGTCGGCAACGACAAAAGATCTGTGGTCATGGGCCAGGGCGACGGCACCGTGTCGCTCGTCACCCACACAATGTGCCACAGATGGAAAGAGGCCAACTCCAAGTTCAACCCCGGCGGCAGCAAGGTCACGGTCGTGGAAATGCTGCACCAGCCCGACAAGTTCGACATCCGAGGAGGCGCCAAAACCGCCGAGCATGTCGACGTGCTCGGCCGCACCGAGCTCAACGAGCTCGTGCTACGCGTGGCTGCCGGCCAGGGCGACTCCATCGAGGAGCATCTCGAAAGCAACATCAACGACTGGGTCTGGGGCATCGACCTCGGCCCTAATTAGCTCTCCAACTCCTGCCCTACCCTGCCCAATCCCTGTGTCTTTATAGGGCCGCCGGAGGCGTCTCCACCAAGCTTCCGGCGGCGACCCCGTGGCTCCTCTCACTGCACTGGAAGAGAGCCAACCAGAGAGTAGCGCTCGCGCAGCGAGCACAGCGGGGTCCGGGGCAGCACCCCGGCCGCCAGAGGCACGTCGCCGAGAAGAGTAGAAGCAGTCATGTATCATTCATATGCTAAGGCGTTCAGGCCACCACCTTGCTGGCGTTAACAGCCTTGCCGGTCTTCTTGATGGCGGCGAGGACGGTGTCGAACTCGACCTCGTCGCTGGTCTTGACCTTGACAGATTGGTCTGGCAGCGAGATGTCGACGTTCTTGACGCCTTCCAGTCGTGTAAGCACTCTGTTGACAGCATTAGAACAGCCTAGCCATTGTTAGTATGGGTCTGTGCGGTGCAGGCTGAAATAGCACCGACGTCTCTCACTTACCAGAGCAGGTCATGGCAACGTTGAAGTGGTATTCGTGGTCCGACATGGTTGTGGTTGATTGTGCTTAGGCTTGCTTCGGTTCTATTGGATTTCAGTGGCTGGATGAATCCTTTCTCGAGTGTTGTGTTAGAGGACGGACGTGAGAGATCTGGTTCTTATAAATATAAAGCTGAGTTATCAGATTATGTAATGCCGATCAGTCCTGGTAGCGATAATGGCTCACCAGCTGCCGTCCGCATATCTCCGCCGCCTATCCATTAGCTGTACGTACATGGCTGATAATATATCTATCTATCTAAATAACATAACTTAGTCGTCATGAATTCGCACGAACCGCTGACCGGAGCCTGATGTGCGCATAGGGGCCGCTGGCATCTCCGTTGCCGGAGTCCTTCCTGACAGTACGCGCAATATTAGCTGCAGCTGTTGCAGTCTTGGAAGGGCGCCTCCGGTGGCAGGGGCGCTGTCCCGGATCCCGCGGTGCTCGCTGCACGAGCATTGAGGTCCCGATTCCGTTGGAGTAGTGCTCGCGCAGCGAGCACCGCGGGGTCCGGGGCAGCGCCTCAGCCGCCGGAGGCGCACCCTCCGGCCCAGGGTCCAGTCACGCACAGATCGGCAAAAGATAAGATATGGTGGAGGCCAACGGTTGCAGGCCCGACCGTGCCTTCAATTTACGTCTAGGGCTGTAAGTGAGGTTCTGCTCACCCATTCTGTTTAGGAAAGCGGCTGACGGAAGACTGATGTGCTGCCGACCAGGCTCGGCTCGCGAAGCGGATACTGTGACGCTACATTACGAATTGCACTAGACCGAGCGGGAATCGGCTGGGGACAGGGACGGGACCGGGGGGAGAAGCGAGTCTGAGAAGCTACCCATTGAGAACAGGAGGATGAATTACCGGATATGAGACATTGTTTTAATTTACTTGATTAGCCTTCAGCATGAGCGTCATGCCGACGTCGTGAGCGATATCGGCCGCCATGCATGTAAGATAAGATCTTGGACGGCTGACCTCTCTATGTCTGGTAGCAAGACTTTTCCGTATTACTAAGGGCCAAGCAGGACTAGCTAGTGACACATAAAGTCAACCTGTCGGACACTCCGTTTAGGGAAACACTCTTTTTGGGATAAAATAACAGCTATTGCTAGAGAGCCGAAAATAAAATCTCCTCCAGCTTGTTGTTCCGCTTGAATATTACTTTACCACTGCTACTTGGAGTATATCGTCCGTTAACATGACTGCTGATCAAACCGGGTCTGCCACTCTGTTGGTTTTGTCCTCGAATATCGTCAAGAGCCCGGAGCAGGTGCAAGAGCAAATCAATAGACTGTCGTCCGAGTCACAAGTGTTCCACCACCAACTGCTAGAGAGAATATCTACGAGGACTGTTCAGCTGAGCACTAATTTTTATTCACATATCCATATTGCTGATGCGGTAGACAAGTCGGTAGCTCTGGATGAGGCTACTGCGGATTTACTTTTCGAATCAGCTAGGAACGGTTGTGAGCTGACTGGCCAGTTTGAGAGCTCAGCCCAGGCTTCGCTTCCACTGCTGCTAGCAGGATTTGTCAAGAACAACGACAACTTCATCAAACCTCAGAGAGAATCTTCGACCTCTGCTACGACGATAGCACCAGTTTCGTTGAAAAAGAAAACAACTTCTAATGACGGCGCGAAGAAAACACTTCCACAGTTCAAAAGATTGCACCCTTCTTCCAGACCAGCTTCTGCTCTAGTTGACCCTAGCTCGTCTATTGTTAAACTGAGTCTTGATCTCGACGATGATGAAGACGAGCTTATTGACGAAGACGACCTCATGAGCGACGAGTCTTCTCTCCCTGCGGCTATCGTCCTTCCTGCAAAGTGCGACCCGGGTCCTGGTCGCAAGCGCCGGAAAGCTTGTAAGGACTGTACTTGTGGTCTCAAGGAGCTAGAAGCACAAGAGCTCGAAGAGCAGGAGCAACGATTGCAGGAAGTAGCTAGTAAGAATGTCGTAACTCTCAGATCCGACGACATGGCAGAAATCGATTTCACTGTTCCTGGGAAGGCAGTTGGAGGATGTGGCAGTTGTGCCTTGGGCGACGCTTTTAGATGTGACGGATGCCCTTATCTTGGTCTACCACCTTTCAAGCCAGGCGAGATTGTGAGCATTGGCCTCGGACGCGACGACTTGTAAAGTAGACCACTTACAAGACGACCTATTTATCTGCAAAATTACTAGCACACAAGTGTTCAACACGCACGCCATGATAATGGATACTTCGCTACTGGGATACTTATCAAAAGCATTGTAAAATTGAGTATTTATATTATAAAACAAGAGATGCATTTTTCATGAGTTTAACACCTAGTGCTGATGCCAGGTCTTCTAATATCTGCATTGCAATGGGCCGCGACTGCAGAGCCAGGTCTTTAAAACCCACCACGGTCTCTTGACTACCGTACCGAGCCTTGAAGATAATAGGTATCTTTTCGAGGTCATAGCCTTCCTCTTCTAGCTGTTGTTGAAGCTGTTCCCGGTTTAAGACTCCTGGCATATCAGCATCAATCACATGTACAGAGTCTTCCTTATCGTCCTCCTCACTCACTTCAAGAACATCCAGATCGTTCCTAACAAGTCGGCGTCGATCGTGATCACTCTCTTTTTCATCCAAAGGGCTTCTCAAAGTGACATATTTACTGTTCTGAAAAAGCTTCTGGAAGTCTTCAATAGGATGCCAATCCAGTTCCGAGCCAGCTGGTCCAAAATCAGGGTCAAGTAAATAGCTAGGTTTGTATTGCCCTTTGTATTTCATTTTCTGACAATTATGAATGTAGAATCCCATGTAATAAAAAGGCAGTTTGTATTCGAGAGCCAGAGCGATCTCACGCAGGACCGACAACTTGCCCAGGCCGAGTTGCGCATAGTCGGGGTGCCATATCATATACACGCTGGATATGCATTTTGGCAAAACATCCAACACTCCAATGGCAATCAGTTTGTCTTCATGATAATACAACTGGTGTAGAGCTCCGAATTTCTCGTCACCGTTAACAAACGGATCCTCGCACAGAAATCTCTTGAATCCCTCTTTGCTCACATCCTCCTCAGTGTCGTTGTGCACAGTGGTTTGATACAGTTTATACAGTGCAAACTTCTCGTCTGTATACATGTTTGATTCAATTTTCACTCGAAAACGCCCCGACTCTGAAGAATGAAGTGACTGAATGAGATCGAATTTCTGGTTGTATTTGCCTTTGTTGCTCTGCGAAGACCCCTGTGCTGTATGTGATTCGGCTGATACAAACCGATTAAACCGATTAATAATCTGGCGATGCTCTTTAGTAGCTACAAATTTATCTACTTCTAAGCGAATTGTGTATTGAGGGCAGCAACTATGTCTTAAATCTGGCTTATATACGTACAACCCGCTGCGACGAAATCCTCGGTCAATCAGTCGCTGATATTCATCCAGCGTTAACTTGTCGTGCAAATGAAATCCAAACATAAGAGACGTCCCCCAGCCATCGCAGTAGCCGCAGTGGCTGCTCCTACGATAGTTTCCAGGGCTGATAAAGAGCATAGTTGTGAGTGAATGACATGAAACGAGGGCCACGATTTTAGCACATGATAACAGTTTATTGTCATAATCTGCGACTTATTGAGCCCAGTTCCTGCAGGTCGGGTGAGGTCACTTCAGAATTCTAACAACTTTTCTCTTCGAATCCCGAGTTTTTTAGCTATCAAGCCTAATAGTACTCGACTGCTAGTCGACTCGCTGTCCACCCTCATTCTGCATGACATAGGCCCCCCCTGCGTCTTCCCGGTTGGGACGCTGGAGAGAGAGAGATCCATACGGCTGACGTCGTACTTTATCGTACTTCACAGCTCTTGACAGCGACATGAATTTATCATCATTGCCCGTCACTCGCTATTAGACAATGTTTTTGGTCCAAGAAATTGAAAAAAAGTCAAAGAATTCAACACATCGAAGCTCCGGGCCAGTGCAGACAAATGCATTTGGAAGGAAGCAAAGAGCGGCCGTGACAGCTGCGGTAACGGCAGCTTCAGCTGAGAGCACTTCTTCGCCCGCAAGGCTACGGGCCATCAACAAACGATTGGCCGAACTCGAAAGAGAAAATTATCATGAGAATATTAAGATCGATATTCCAAAGAGAAACTTGGAAATGATAGGAGGAGGTCCTGCAAAAATTGGCTTGACAGCTGCTTCGCGCAAGGTGTTGGCTTCGAAAAAGACTCTCAGCAACCACTTTGACGATGATCCCGCGTCCACCAAGCTCTATCTGGATGTAGCAAGCCCTCCCTCAGCATATCCAGCTAGACCTATGTGCAGTATATGTGGATACTGGGGGAGATTGACCTGCGTTCGCTGTGGAGCTCGGTACTGTAGCAGGAACTGCGAAGAAACTCACAGGGAGACACGATGTCTGAAAGTATACGCTTAGAAATGTACTTTTATCACATTCAAAACTATACGACATGTGTTCTGTGTGCAAACATACTGCATTTGTTCTTGTTCTTATGTATGGTGTGCTATTTGGTAGATGATGCGAGGAAAGTGTCATACCCTAGAACCGCTCTCAAGAGTACTTGACAGCCATCTGCAATATCTTCAGGCTTGGTATATTCAGTAGGATTATGACTGATACCATCTTTACTGGGCACGAATACCATCGAAGTCGGCACCACTCTACTAGTGTTGCAGGAATCATGGCCGGCGCCCGAGACGATATCCATGATATTGTCTTCGCCCACGACATCGATAGCTCCCTGTCGTACGCATTCAATAGTGTGTTCATTAAAATGGACAGCAGGGGAGTGATATAACGTTTCGAAATTGAGGGACAGCCTTTCTTTTGTTGCCGTCCCATTGCCTTCATGTGCTATCTGTTCGAAGTGCGCCTTACACTCGTGCTCAATCTTGGCCAGCTTATCATCAAAATTATGCCTGATGTCAAGCGTGAAAGTGACGGAATCAGGAATAACGTTGACACTTCCAGGCTCGAGATTCAAGATACCAACTGATGCCAATCCTCCGATTTGCTGGGCGATCTCGTTTGCCCTCACCATCATCTTCGAAGCTGCCAGTAAAGGATCTTTTCTGAGATTGAACGGCGTAGTTCCAGTGTGCTGAGCTCTTCCGCCAATGGTCACTTTGATCCATTTCAACGCCTGAACCCCACTCAAAACGCCTATTTTTTTGTTCAGTTTCTCCAGAATTGGTCCCTGTTCGATGTGTAGTTCAAAATGTGCTGCTATAGGATTTTGCACATGCGAGGCAGGAATAGCCCCCAAGTATCCGATGCGCTTCAGCTCTTCTTGAACTGTAGTATCAAGCGGTTCAAAGACTGATTTCAATTTGTAAGCTCGGTCCAGATCGACATCCCCAGCCCACACGGCAGATGCCATCATACTCATGGGAAACCTCGCGCCCTCCTCATTGGTCCAACTGATAACCGCGATGGGGTTGTAAGGCTCATATTCGCAATCACTGAGCGTCTGTATTACTTCTAAGCCTGAAAGAACGCCCAGGATTCCGTCGTAGCGACCGCCTGTTGGCTGCGTGTCAAGGTGGGATCCAATAGCAATTGGTGGCCCCTCAGTCTTCCCTGGGTATATAGCAAATATATTGCCTATCTCGTCCACTTTCACTTTACAGCCGAGTTCTGTTACTTTGTCAATAAACCAGTCTCTGACGGCCTTATCCTCGTCCGACAGGGCTAGCCTGCAGACTCCAGTCTCGGTGACATCAGAGCCCCAGACGCCTTTGGCGCCGAACCTCTGGGCGGTCTCGTGGATGTTATTCAGCAGCCGCTCCTTTCTAATAAACATTGAATATCTCAATCTGATCTTAATCTCTTGGAATCTCTTCTATAGAATTGGATCCGGACCTGGGGTACTTAAATACTTTTGTGCTGCCGCGACGGACTGCCTATTTGAGAGGATTCAGGGGTGAGATTACCGCGCGCGCATATACATATATGCACGATAGCCACTGATGGATAGATAACCTGATAGAACTGCTGATAACAGCCGGAGCTCCTCATTTCTCTCTCCAGACAGTGGATTGCAGTCGGATATTGCCTTATCTCGGGGCCGGTGATCCGTCTCGCTCGCCACTACGGAGGAGAAGCGCCCTCCTCGGGCGCTGCTCGGGGTTTGGGGCAGCGCCCCAACCGCCGGTGGCTCTCCCACGATGACTTCGGCATCTATGGTGCTGCCTCTGCTCTGTCGCACGCACTTCACGAGCGACTGTTGACTGTGGGGTTGGCAGACCAGACCGGCCGGATATCCGACCTACGTTGGTTGTACTTCTTGTCGGACATGCGCGGCTCCGGAGCGCGCATCGAATCTTTCAGGCAAGGGCATGAGCATGAGATTCCCGAAGCTCGTCAGCCCGACAGTCCTTGAGATATCCTCTTGTAATGAGCTCCAAGGTTCTTGACAATGCATTGGAGGGCTTGCTACCATCGGTGCATCCCCCGTTTCCGAAAGAGTTAGTTGATCTCTCGAATAGGCTTCTGTCTCAATCGCGGGCCAGTCTCAGCACTCTGCGGCCAGATGAAGAGATCGCTCGGATGACTTTGTGCTGCCATTTGGCAATTGAACGGTTAGCAGAAACTTTAAACCTACCACCTCCGAGCACGAAGAAGGTACCTGTGCTTCCTAGAGTGTACCAGAATCTGTTGAAGGTTTTCCGCAATTCACTGAGCAAAAGAGGCCCTGGATCCCCAACGAAGTCTTCAAATCCTTCCACCCCGACAAAGCGGTCGTCTCCTCTGAAGAGGGCGTATTTGCCAGATAGAGACGGGTCGCCAACCCCCCAGCGAAAGAGGCTTGAGTTGGCCCCGACAGAAGAAGAGCGTGACGACGACGATGACGACGACGATGATAATGATGATGGTGCTTCGCTGCCCACACCATCCAAATCTCGTAAGGGGACGCCATCCCCGGTCAAGCGTCGTGGATTGGCGAAAGAATCGGACCCAACTCCAAAAGACCTTTACAGGATTGCTGAAGGACTCGGCATCTCCGACAAAGCAAAAGATGCTGTGTCTCTTGGCTATAGAAAATACAACAATCTTGTCAAGGACCGATGGGGCTTGCTCTGTGGGCTATTCTACGTTATCTGTTCTCGTGCCCACCCCGAACTACTTGTGAGCCAGCGCAGATTAGAGCACAACATAATGTCATACGCCGGTGATGCTAGCAGGATGAACGACGACAAAATGGCCGAATGGATTATTTGGGCTGATAAAATTGTAGCCGAGCAGAGTTGGATCAAGGATATTACTGTTTCAGTGGCACGGCGGCCAATTGGCGACTCATTCAGAAGAAAGCATTCTAGTGGAATAGGAAATATGATCACATTTGGCTTCACCTTTACGAGCGAGAGGAGGCTGAAAATGTTTGAGGAATGGCAGTTGTCTGTAAAGAAGAGAATCCAAGAGCATAGTCAGAAAGCAACCCCTTACATTTGACTCTGTTTCATTATTTATTGTTTGGCAACATTCTAATATAAAAGTTTAATACATGTATTTACTTTATGGACATACAGATCCCAGCTAGATCAATAGTTTGGTCGTCTCGTATACATTGTCAAGATCAGTGGCAAACTCCGGGTTGTAGTCAAACTCTTCACCTACAAGACCCTTTACAACCACTAACAGCTCATCCATACGTTCATAGATCATCCTTGAAAACATTAACGCCACAAGACATAACTGTCCATCATGCGACAGAAAGTTACCGAAGACGGCATCACGGTTCATAATCTTCTCAGAATCGCCGCTATTCACCGGTTCAACTGGCCGTGCTTCAATGTCAACACCAGCCCGTATACTATCGAGTTCCTGAGCGATTTTGTGAACCATGCTATCAACACTCACGTTCCAGTTGTCTTCTAACAACTTAAGATGTTTGAGTGTTAACTGAGCAGGACTGACTCTTGGCAATGGGCCACCAGTAGCCAGGGAAAGCGAAGTCATGTGAATAATAGCAAAAAAGTTGGTCATCATCTCACTCGACGTCCATCCACATCGACTAGCAACAACATTCACCCACTGTTCTGGGTCCCTTAATTCGTCAAAAACAATATACAACCCGAGCGATAAGTGAGTGATCTCAGTACTCAATCTTACCAATCTTTCGTATTTTGCCCTCGGCCAAGCTCCAGTCAGTTCCGGTTCGTACTTCAGTGACTTCATTAATGGACCAACAGAGGCAAGCTTGAGAAGAATTTTTGCCACGCCGTCGGTGATAACGTCCTTTCGTGCAAGTCGGTGTACATCCGGGTTATGTGCTCTTTGAACCCCAAATTTACCAATATCACAATGGATGTTTCCGATAGTTCTCAGCACTCTTGAGAGGATATTCCGCACTGCACGCTTACCAGTTTTCGGTTTCGGGAAACAACTAGCAAGAAATCCAAGCGTGATTCCAATACTCACCGTGACAAATCGGATCCATGCCATACGGAAGCCGACACCATGAGCACCGACACTGGGGGTTTGGCCATTCTGCCAACTGGTTCCAAGAACTAAAACAGTCGAAGCGCTCAACACAATTGCTGCCAGGGGTAAGGTATGTTTTGAAAAATGCCTATAGCTTACCAGGAAGTATAGCACAAAGATGTTGACTATGGCATAGCCATATTTATTGCCTTGTCCAGTGCCAGTTGAAATGTACCAACTAACCATGGCCAAAACACACGCGAAAAACGTATAGATGAGCTTCTCGATATACGCTTTGATAACATCTCCAGGTAGATCAGCAGTAGAAATAACCGTCATAATGACAACCCATATCAGTCGATTTCCGTAGTAGAAAAGTGCTGTGGATCTTACGAACCCTGGAATCGCCGGCACGACGCCAATAACGGCTGTTCTCAAAGCAAAAAGACATCTATCGCTCAGGAGTAAACTGTAAAAGTATACAAGCCTTCTTCCGATGAGATGGGCTATGAGACTAGGAGGGTCAGCATCCGGATCTCGTGCTTCGGTGGCCTGATTGATAGCAAATCCCGATAAAGATGCCTCATCAGTAGCATTCTGGTCGGCGGTTATTATATCATGATCAAATGTCACTTTCGCCATGATCGTCTTCTTAAATGGGACTATCAGCAAAGGGGAGGGACAATTCTTGTCCAATCTTTCACAATTGTCCAGGATCCGTAAGACAAGAGCTGTATATCTCCTGACAGAAAAACCAAACAGGGCACCTTGGGCGATTAATGCGGGTGCTAGCGGGCCCATTTCTTCCTCCATTTGAAATGCCTCCTGCCAGCGGTTCTCATCTAATCTTGCAAGTTCGGCCTGTAACTCCTGGCTAGCCAGCCTAACGGATTCGCTGTGTTTCAACTGCGCTTCTTGACACCGTTTGTACATTGTCGGTAGAAGTCTTGAGTACAGGCGAAACTCATTTGCCGCGCTGATCCATCCAATCAAAGCTTCAATAGCTCTATCAGCGGCCTGAAGTGTGCCAGAGAAGCGCTCATTGATAAGATCCACTAATTTATCTAGATCCCCGATCTCGAGAGCGCGGGTAGTGTCGTGTGCACGGGCGTTTTCAATTAGAAGGTTGCGTCTCTGCGATTCAAACTCGCCAACTGGTAGATACTTTTTATGTAGAGCATCGTAGAGTTTGGAGTGGTTATCTGGAGGCATCGACACAATTGTGCCGTTTCTAGTTCGAAGGCTCGTGACCCTGTCAAGTAAAACATCCTTTCGCTCCTGAACACGGGAAAAGAACCACTGCAAACCAGCCATGGCGCTGACAAGATTGCGGAAAAGAGATCGAAACTCGCCAACGTCACCAGAATCGAACCTTCCATAAGATACTTCCAGTGTGGAAAGAGACGCCATCATATTAATGGGCGTGGACTTTGCTAGGATTCCTGCGGTTGTAGTGCTCATGTTTTTGAAGTTTTCAAACTCGGGCTGAGATGGGCGTACTTCTCTCAGGTACTTGATATTACTCTTGGACAGCTGGGAGATAGCGCCCAATTGCATCAACGAGCCCCCAAAGAATGCCGAATTAGCAGTGAATGGAAACATTATCGCAGAAAGAATGATATGAAGGCATAACTGGAGACCCACTGGCTTTAGAATAACATACTTTATAAGCTAGTTAGTAGATGTTTTGTATCTTTGAAGGAAACGCAAAAAACAAGACCAAAGCTAGGTACTTACTCCTATAGTTCTGGCAGAGAATGTCGGGAAGTAGCATCCAAAAGATATATTCACACAGAGGCTGATACAGCCGACAGTGTAAGGGGCTATGGCAAGAGGCGACAGTTGTTTAATCAGAGCCATGATGAACAGACCTATGAGCAGGGCAAAAATGAAGATAACGGTGTATCTGAGCTCCAGAAAGTGACCGGAAAATATCTGCAGCTGGACACATTCTGATATCGTAGCATCATTTTTACAAATGCCCTCTTCTATCAATTGTTTAGCTATCGTGAGTTCGGTCGGGAACCCTCGCATCCGTACGGTGATCGCACTGGCCACGACAGCGAAGGTCCACCCCAGAATCATCAAGAACCCTGCTAACATTGTAACTAGTAGTGTGAGGATGAAAGGTTGGCCTCCGGGCGCAAGTATACAGCCTATGATGGGCATAATATAGGGAGCGTTTCCGAGCCAGACATGTGTCTTGTGGTCCACAATGAGGATGGTTCCCACATACACTGCAAGCCAACTACGCAGAAGAACTTTCAGAGACTTGTAGTCCACATGGTCTATGATGAATCCGGGACGCGTCTCGTCCCAGATGACTTTCCACAATGGCGGTCCCGGCGGTTCAACCTCATCGCCTCGGCTGGTCGTATTGGTTATGGCACGAGGCAGGGTGCCTCGCCTTTCCCAGGACGGGTCGGTATCGGCGGTCAAGGGGTTGACGGCATTGTCATCCTCACCACCGTTCAACTGCTCGGGGCCGTCTTCCTTTTCCAAGTTGCCAGACGAGGTGTGAGTAGGACTTATATCAGCCATGGTCGGGTAGCCAATCAAGGCCTGCTTAAAATGTACCTTTGTTTACTCGCGCTATAGCTGATACGGGCCACTCGTACTGGCTGAGATGGAAGGAATATGTTTGGTACTCTGTCGCTTCTCTCACCCACTCACTGACACTTACACGACCGTAGCAGATCTGTCTTCAGTTCTTCGGCGAATGGTAAACTCACAATCGATGAGTTCAGTGAGTTCTGCCAACCTTAGTATGGCTCGCTCTGTTGTGATTTTGAGCCATGCGCGTCAACGAATCCGAAAGTGATGAGATGCTGCTGCATACGATCCCAGTTAATACGACTGCCGCCCATGACTTCGTTCGATCAGTGCATATCGTAGCTGATCATCGCTGATTACCAGTGTACGTCGACTTACCTAAAAATCAAAAGTGGGCCAGCCGGCTGGTGGGCGCTGCTGGACCTGTCCCTGCCCGCTGCCCCCTTCCAGCTAGAGCATTGCGACCGTACAATGAGCGGTGCTCTCCCCTCGGCGCGGGCGCCGCAGGCTAGCCAGATATTGGTTGAGTGCAAGAGATTGAGTAATTCACCGGCTCGTCGGCCATCCTAATTCCCCAGCGAGGTTTGGCACGGGCCTTACGGCACCCGAACTCTAGCAGTACCAAATTTAGAGCTTACCGATGCCCGAGGAGCGAGCGGAAGAGCGGGCCAGGAAGGGGTCGGGCGGCCGACCTGCAGGATCTGACAGAACGGGGACGGTCTGCTGCCAATCTCCACCTTATCCTACATACCGCGCTGCACTTCAACTGAGACCTCTACATATTTTTATATGCGCATTATATTCAGCGGCCCGAACAGAATAACAACCGCTCCGACGCTCCGGGGTCGGACCCCGCTCCTCCTCTCGGGAATAGCGATCGCGCAGTGAGCACAGCGGGGTCCCGTTAAGCATCTGGCGGTCGGGGCCCTGCCCCGAACCCGGTTGTGCTGCCACTCCGAGAAGGAGCCCGACTGGAGCGAAGCGAGAAGAGCAGCGGGGTCCGGGACAGCGCCCCGGCCACCGGAGACGTGACGGGATGCCTGCGGCAGGGGCGTCAAGCAATATAAATACAAATACAAAATACAAAATATATACGTCAATGCTAATCCAATGCATGCTATTAGGGGCTGGCGTTAAACCTCATTTTTATACCCATGGCAGCCAGTTCCGAGTCCAGGTACTTGAGAACGAACGGGATGGCCACGGTCGAGATGTTGTTGCCGCCCTTGAATCTGTTGCCCAGACCGTCCTCCCAGGCCGTCGACGTTGAATCGTCTGCAGCACCGAGGCGGCCCACCACCTTGGTTGCACAGCGCCTGCAGCGCACCACGGCCGCAGAGCCCACACGTGGAACGGACACCTGGGTGGTCAGGATCGAACCGCAGTCTTTACACAGATGCGTCTGAGTGTAATCACTGCAGTTGAGCAGACGGTCTTGCAAGAGGAATGCAGTACCGTGGCCGATAAGAGCGTCACGCTCCATTTCTCCCACACGGATACCACCATGTCTCTTTCTACCCTTGACAGGCTGCATGGTCAGCTTATTAACGGGACCAGTGGATCTCACCTGGAACTTGTCGTTGACCATGTGTCTCAGTCTCTGATAAAAGACGACACCAATATAAATATCTACCCGGAGCTCTTCACCAGTAACGCCCGAATACATGGGCTCGTTTCCATGGTAATTGTAACCGGCCTTCAGCAGCTGTTGGCCGAAGTGGTCAGCAGCAGTGTTCTCCTCGGAGAACATGAACGGAGTACTGTCCTGGGCAAATCCATGAAGAGCACCCGACTTTCCTGCTAAACTCTCGACAAACATACCAATGGTCATACGAGAGGGGAAGGCGTGTGGGTTGATAATGATATCGGGCTGGATACCACTCTCGCTGAAAGGCATATCAACTTGAGGCCACTTCTGCGAGCAGACACCCTTTTGACCGTGACGCGATGAGAACTTATCACCGATGTTGGGCGAACGGTTCACACGAAGCTTGACTGTCAGACTCTGGAATTCCTGGTATCCGTTCTCATCGCCCAGAAGCTTCACTTCCGACACATATGCTGCTTCTGAAGATTTGTAGATCTTAACCTTGGTCTTGCCAAGAATCTCATCGTAGTAGGCAACAATAGGATCGCCTTCTTCGAGCAAGACACCAACAATGGGCAATCCATCGTCATCCAGCTTCTCAGTCCATTTCTCGGGCCACTCATCTTTGCCGAAACCGAAATGCTGAGTGATTGGTTCTCCACGTCGTCTCTTGAGTCCAAGGTCCACCTTCTCAACCTTGTACACAGAACCATGTCCAAAACCACGCTCCAATGCAGATTTGTTGAGAATCATGGCGTCGTCCATATCGTAACCAGTATAGGAAATGACCGCCACAACAGCATTGGTTCCGTTCGGGAACTGATCCATACCGTACTCGTCGTAAAGACCAGCGCGCACGATTGGCGACTGACCTGTCTGTAGATGGTAGAGCTTATTATCAGATCTGTGAACCAAAGCCGTACCTGGTGTACCCATAGTCTGCTTACCCATCTGGCATTGATACATGTTACGTGGCGACTGGTTGAAGTCGGAAAACGGCGTCAAATTAGCCAGAATAGAGAAAATGTTGGTTGGCGAGAACTCCACATGACTGTGGACATTAGAAGTAATCTCATCTGGCGTAACAGCAATGTTCATGTAGACTTGCTCGAAAGGACCGACCCAATCTTCCTTCTCCAGAGGCAAATACTTGACAGGACGGATCATTCTGGCCTGAGAAGCAAACAAGAAAATACCCGGGTATTGACCTCCATGCGATGGAGGCACCCAACCGATCTCTAGCTGAACAGGGATATTATGGGTTCCTTCAACCTTCCAGAATCTCAAAGTGTCGGCAACCCGCTTGGCTTCCTCGTGACTACAGTAACCAATAATACGGCCATCGAGTTGAACGCATGACTTAGTAGGTCCAGCAGCCAGCGAGTCTGGACTACTAACCCCGAGAGATCTCAACAGGGCGGGGATATGATCAACGTTCAGAGCTTCAGTGGATACATAACATTTGTGAGCCAAATGGTTCAACAAACCACATGGAGAACCATCGGGGGTGTGAACAGGACACAAGAAACCCCAACTTTCTGGCAGCAGCTTACGAACGGTAGTGGTTTTTAGTTCCGCGAAGAAGGAGCCTCGGTGTACCATTCTAAAGTGAGAAATGAAACGGTGGAAGTTAATCTTTTCAGCAACAACAGTATAACCAGAAACTTGTTGCAAGTCCAGACCCGACTGTGAGACTAAGTTGCCGGTTGATAGGAAGTATTGTAGTTTCTGGCCAATGTTCTCGTTCATTTTCATAAATACTCTGTAGATGTACTTTTTATCAGTGAAATTCACGGCATTACGACGATTTACGTCGGTGACAATTTGGGCTTTGAATGCTTGCAAGTACTCGTCAATTTTCTCCTTGATAATCATACCGTAGAGGAAACCTCCGAGAAGGATTTCTTGATGCTGAGCAGCATCTGGATTATCAGGACAGCACTCACCGGCCACCAATGAGTAAAGCTTTCTGATCATGAACAACAATTGTCTAAACTTATCCTTGTTGTTGTCCAAGTGTACCAACACAATTCTCTTGAGCACCTCTTTACCAACATCCACGTCAGAAGAGTCGAGAGTGGCGCCCATAACAACTCTGAACTTATCACCCAGATATGCCAGGGTCTCCTGCTTAGTGTACAGATTATAGGATTTGAACGTTCTTAGGAGCAACTCTAAACGATCAGTCAAGAACGAATTACCGGTCTCTTGTCCCACAATTCCGTCGAACACCTCTTTATCGTTGGTCTCAACCAGAGCCTTCAGAATCATCATGACAGGAATCAGATACTCGTTCTTTCTCCAAGAGAATCTGAAAGTGACATTTCCGTCATTTAAGTAGTGGAGTACATTAGTTTGAGAGGTCTGATCCGGGCGAACACAACGGATCTGAATACCGTATTGTGTATAAGCAGCTCCCCGGTTAACGAACGAGGGTCTGACAATTGCCATAGGATGGTTACGTCTTTGAACAATCAACATACGAATCAACTTTTCAATTCCGTTGACAATAAAGTAACCACCAAGTTCTTCTGATTCCTCCTTAGCAGCGACCAGTCCAGCGGGGGAAAGACCCTCCAAGTGACATCTGTTGGTCCGCAACATAATAGGGATACTACCGGCGTCTCTAGTTTCGAACTCCTCAGGGCCATCATTCACGGAATATGCAAACTTGAGAATCAGCTTGCCTCTGTAAGAGGCCATTCGCTCGCGGCATTCAGAGGGATACACTCGTCTATTGAGAGTGGTTTTATCTTTAACTGAGAGAATGGGTCGTGCAATCTGAACCGAGTCGATACGGACTATATATAATGTTAGAAACGAAATTCAATCTTGCCTTGAAATTTTAAATTTTATTCTGAAGCCATAGAAAGACAACTTACATTTCAGCTTGTTACCTATTCTATCCGGGTCATTGCTGTCGAAGACCACTTTGCTGCCAATATCCTGGACTGCGAGGTTGAGCAGGCCGTCGCCAGGGCCATCCATCAGGGCATTGAAAGAGCCGACATGAGGTTGAATCGCCTGAGCCAGCAGAGGATAAGAAGGCTTATCCGTTGGCGGATCGCGAAAAATCTTCTCTCTTTCGAGAGTGTGGAAGGACACACCCATTTTATGTCGTTGTCGACTACGGTTAGCACGGAAAGTCGCTGTACAAAATACTAAAAACTTGAGAGGGAAGATCGTCAATAAAAAATATTTTGAACCGCAGGTACAGCCGTGCTCCCGCGATAAGATAAGCCTCAAAACGGGCCGTTTATGCGCCTCCAGCTCATGGACTGAAGACGATATAGGCGAGTATTGGAGATTATAGGAACTCCGGCATTTAGTATTAGTCTCCGACTACTAATTATATAAGAGTGTCTGTACCGTATTCTACGTCATTGGGAGTTAGCCGATACTGGTTTCTTCGCGAGCCAACTGATGTCCCTGGACTTCAGCCGTTCGGACCTTCAGGTAGTATTCCGTCTGACACGCAGTTAGATTCAGATAAGATACAAATTGCGGAGAACAGTCGTGACAGTTTAGAGCTCTCGCTGTCACTTTTGTCGCAATGTTTCGAGACCGCACGAATTTGTACATCTCGTATAGACAGTCATATGCGCATCATCCTGTTCAATCGACCTCTATTAGGGATGTGCCAGAGGAGCAACAGGGCCTGATTGGCAGTGTCGCCGGGCCGGGAACAAGCGACGGCTACGACATGATTGGTATAGAAATGGACTTGCTGCCGCCTTCGTGGGTCGATGTATCTAGTGAAGTTGATGAAAGATTGTCTGATATTAAGCGGCAGATAAGCCAATTAGACACATTGCATAGGAAAAATGCCCTACCAGGCTTTGACGATAGAAGCTATGAAGAAGAGCAAATTGAAAAGCTGACTTATGAAATTACCAGCGGACTACATGAATGCCAGTCTCTGATTAAAAAGTTCGACTCCATGTCGAATTCGGGTGTTTCTCCTGCCGAGATGAAAATGAGTGCGAATATGAAGATTTCCATGGCCACCAAGGTCCAAACGACATCAAGCACCTTCAGGAAAATGCAGTCCAACTATTTAAAAGCATTGAGGAAAGACAGTGGGATTTCTTCATACACACCTCTGCGGCCGCAGTCGCCAGCGGTCGGCTCGGCCACGGGAGGAGGTGCAAGTTATGACCCAGTGGCCGAGGATGAAATGGATGTTGCGTTCTCCGAGAATACTCTACGTCAACAGGAGCAGAAACAGTCCTTAATAGCCACAGAAGATACCGAGATCCGTCAGAGAGAGCAGGAAATCACCAAAATCGCACAGGGAATTCTTGAATTAGCCGACATTTTCAAAGACCTGCAGACCATGGTAATTGACCAGGGCACCTTGCTAGATCGAATCGATTATAATGTGGAAACAATGTACACCAATGTGAAACAGGCAGACAAAGAGCTAATCCAAGCGACACATTATCAGAAGCGTACGCAGAAATGTAAAGTGATCCTGCTGCTATGTTTGATTATAGTGGGCCTGATAATCGTCCTAGTGGTAAAACCAAAACGGCATGGGCAAGAGGCACCTGCTCCAGATCCATTACCGGCACCTCCGTCCCAGCCACCAGATACTCCAGACAACGCTATTCATCCGCCAAAAGTCTGACACCGGCTCACATGTAAAATCACAGCACTTGCTGTGAAACCAGCCAAGCGCTCTCTAGACTGTCATTGCAAGCATAATCTTACGATCATCTATTTATATATGCTGAATAATATTAATCCTAAACACACTAAAGTGACTTGTAAGCGAAGTAGGCATTAACGGCCAGGTCAGATACTCGGGGTTGCATGGCATGTTCGTCATCATTCATTATCTATGTACATCGATTCTCTAAATCTGACCTTATCAGATTCGGCTGCTGACAGGACCAGCGCGGCCAAGAAGCTGATTCAGCAAATTGACCGAGCTTTCAACGTCCAGACCCCCTCGCACTTGAAGGATGGTGTTCGCAACTTCTTGTCCTATGTGAGAGGCAGTTTTTGCTTCCCCCAGTGACAAGGACGAGACCGAATGCGGCCCGCCAATTTCATTGAACACAGTCTGGATATCATCAGCGAGCCATTGGGTATTCATTTTTTGATGCAAAAACCATTCCACCACAAATGCCAAGGACTCGTTCAATGGTAGGATCTCATACCTGAAGATATCCCGTAAGATTCCCACAGATGCGGTATAGTATTTTGAGCTGTGTCTGTCCGAAATGTGCAGAACTGACTCTAGAACTTCCAGCCCTTTTCCAACTGAACCAGCAGTTTTAAATGCAGATATGAATTCTAATACAATTTCAGGAGACTCTGACCAGTCGATCTGCGTAGACGACAGTTCAGAAGTTGGAGAGAAAAACTCACTCCACTCCCAGTCCAATCGATCAGTGCGACCGCATCTGCCCAAGGCGGATATATACTTTTGGAAAAGCGTCTTATCCTCGGCCCCAGGCTTCACCATTGTGCGAAGATGGTACAGGATAGCCTGGTCACGAGCGGGGTCCGCAATAATAGCGTCTTGAACAGCCCACAGAGAAGTCGACGATCGCTTCTCTTGGTTCATTGCTCCACTTGCTATGGGAAAGCAGTCGAACACCTTGCCAATAGTTTCGGAATCAATTCGAGAAGCCGCTCTTGCCGCTTCCGGTGAAGTCTGTTCAGAAGCAGATTTTTTTTCTAAGTCCAGTCTCATCGCCAAAGCTCTGTACATTCCAGCTGAATTACCATATTTGGCTGATAGCAGTAGACACTTGTCCAAGGCATCAGCAGTAATACCAACTGAGCACTTCGTAAACCGATTGAGAGTTCCGAACATATGAGCCATTGCCCTGGTATGCATGGGAATAAATATAATGGGATTCACCAAAACAGTCGAAGTCGAGGTGAGTTCGGCACTGTGGTCCCTTGGGGTGTCGTTAAGAGCCTCTCTTACCACTGATTCAATTATGGCCACTTGGCAGGAGGAAAATATATCGTCGGCATAGCGTGAGTTCTTGGCCACATCTAGCACACTGTACACCTCACTTAGACCCTCGGCCCACATCAGCAAGAACTCTATGATAGCAGGTGTCACACGATCCGAGCCAAGTAGCTGTTTATATGCGGCCAGATCGAGCTTCACTTTCTGGTTGAACTCGTGGTGTGGACCGGAGTAGATCTGCTTTTGTAACGAAATATGCCTGGAAAGAGCGTTGATGAAAACATCGGTAGCTTCATACGACGGAAGCACCGAGGATTGGAGATAATACGAAACGATGATCTCGTCGGCAGCTTCTATGGTTCCACATTTCGATACCAGTTTGAACCACAAGTCGTCCAATTCCGTGTCGTAGGCCGTTTCACCGGCATATGTATGTAGGTATCTATGGTGTAATGTTTTAAAAGTATCCACGTCTTCAATGCCTACGTTTGCAACCAGTTGATGATCGCTGCCGATGGAATAGACCGTGGCGTCGAAAATCTTCAAGGCTCGCTTGAATATACTAATGACTTGATTCCTCACAGTGTAATTAGTAAGCTTGGTCCCTTCGAATCCCCTGGCCCATAAACTTTCAACATATTCGATTATAGGTTTGAGCGACCTTTTGCCGGCGACTTCAATCATGTAGCTGACCGAGCTTTCGAGCAGGCCCTGGCGGTTATTCGAAGAATCCGCCCCTACATGTATCTTCAGCCAGCTATCGATATCAGACTTACTCAAATATCGAGAGCTCATTAAGGAGGAAATCTTGCTTCTAAGTTCGGGAGACAGGTCAGCATCTGCATTTTGACCGAATTTCGAACGATATAAAGAATTGGCCCGTCCTGCGCCGGCGGGAATACCGGCACCAGCTCTCAAGCGAGCAGCGGCTGCATTTTCACGACTCTTCTCGGCCAAGGGCCCTCTTCTCTCCTCAAGCAGTCTCAGACGTTTAATCTGTCGAATGAAAGGCAGCGTATGTGTTTTACTAGTGTCTTTCGTGGCCCTTTTGTTGATGCCCGGCTTTCTCACTGGAGGAAAAAAGAGGGACTCCAAAACACCGTACTCATCAAGGCTATTAAACGGTCGCTCAGTCGACACTTCTACACCGACACTGCTCCTGGAAACTGCCTGGTCTGAGTAGCATCTTCTGAGGGCCAGACCGCTACCGCTACGGCCTGCCTGTGCTAAGGACAGCAGAACACTACCGGACTTCATATCCCCAGCCTAGTTGCGAATCCTGCTTCCTCTCTTCTGCACTAGCAGCCTCTTCAACCACGACTACTGCAATTTTCAAATAACGAAACCAAACATAAACGAGCGAATAGACCTGGCGATACTAGTAAGATCAGTTCATTTATTTCACATACTATCTTTGATCTACGTTAGGTCTCGTGAAATTTCAAAGCTGTACCCTAACCCGCATACACATCCTGATTTTCCCGCCCACTACCGCGCGCCAAAATCGCTCTGGCCTGCCGTGACCGGACAGCCTCCGGAGGCCGGGGCACTGCCCCGGACCCCGCTGCTCCTCTCGCTGCGCTCGAGGAGGCCACTTCACCGGGAGAAGCGCTCTCGAAGCGAGCACAGCGGGGTCCGGGACAGCGCCCCGGCCGCCGGAGGCTCGACCCCAACGCGGAGGCGGCTAGGCAGCAAAAGATATTTAGGAATATACCAAAGAAACGGTTCTATCAGTCCTCGTGGACTTTTCTGGCAAAAACAAACTGGCGGCCGATTCTGCGTACACGGGAGAGTAGCTTCGGCCACTTGGCGACCCGGAACACAAAGTAGCAGACGTGCATGCCCGCAATGTTGAACAGGATGTAGGCGAACATGATTCCGAGGTTGCGCCATTTGACATGGACGCTTGTGCTAAAGTTCGTCTGTAGAAACTGGTCGCCAACGGAAAATTGGCAGTACTTGCAGGAGGTTGTCGAGTTTGGGTTCTGCAGGTAGCCTCCTGCGATGTCCACGAAGCGCCCGGCGTACTCGAAACATGTTTGTCCGGGTGGGGTGTCGAAGATAGTATACTCCTGTGCTTTGCACTCTACAGGCAGGTCGTGGAAAAATGCAATGGAATAAGACTGGGCGTAGTAAGTCAGCGGTGATACTCTGTACAAAAACTTGTATAGCCCAGTCATGAACGCGGGTCTCTGAGGCACTCCGCAAAAGTTGACAGTGAGGTTGAAAGCTGTTGCAGACAGGTTGTTTGCAGACATGATATCTGGAGACATGAAGCTGATGCCTAGGGATATTGTCACCACGAACATTTGGAACATTACGCAGAAAATAAGAACGTAGTATCCCGGGTCTGAAGTGTAATGGGTTGGATAGTACAAACCGAAAAATAGAAGTACTGAGAGTGGAATATGGACGGCAAGCTCACAGATGAGTACAGATATAAGCAGACAACTCCAGTGGAAGGTATGCTTATACATTTTTTCTCGGCCCTCGTAGTTGTTTCGGATGGGCATAACCTGCTCGTGGATCATTGCCGACATGGGCGGATTCAGGATGATAGTGAAATAGAAAGCAAACACTCCATTCTGAAGTCCTCCAGAACTGTTACCGGTCTTATAAAAGGTGAACCCGATAAACAAACCAGTCAGCGCGAAGAAAAATGCCTTAAAAAAGAAGTATCGAGGACTCCTCCAGTAGGCAAGACTAGTACGCCTAAACACAAGCCAGAAATTGGCGATATATGGATTAGGAGGATCGTAGGGAATTATGGGAACGACCCGCCGCAGATCGTTCATTTCGGTGATTTTCGCTTCCATCAAGACTTTTTCCCTCGAACTGCTCCAAGCCACCGCGCGTTCGGCAATACCGTAGCTGTCTATACCTCGTATCGACCTTAACAGAAAATCAGTCGTATCGACTAAGTTGTCCTTGGTATAGGACTGGCAGTCCGCGTTGTTGAAATACTCGATGACATCACGAAGGTCCTGGCCCACCTTTCCAAAATAGGACATGCCACCTGAAGGGTCCAGCAGCAACACATCGTCAAAGTACGACAACTGGTTTGATGACGGCTCGAATAACGCACACACAATCGCCACACCGGTATCTCTAGCCACAGTAGTCAACAGGCGAATGATCTTGTGCGATTCGACAGTGTCTAACGCGGTTGTCGGATCATCGACAATCAAGACGTCAGGCCTAGCAACCATCTCTACCGCGATGGAAAGTCTTTTGCGGTGATACAAGGATAACCCAGTTACACCACCCTCTTTCCCGACCCATGCATCGGCAATGTCGTTCATAGCGAGATCGTCTATAACTCGGTTGACTACTTTCATTTTCTCCAGGTCCGACATGGACGATGGTAAGCGCAGGCGGGCAGAGAACATCATAGCCTCCCGGACGGTCTGGTACCGAATGTGGTCGTCTACAGTGGGAACAAAGCCAACACAGTTCGAGTAACAAGGATTTGCACCGTTTATAAATATCGCGTTAGACGAGGAATTGGGCGCCCGCAGAGACAGCGCTGCTAAGAGCTCAGTGAGAACGATGGGATTGTCACCGATGATAGCAGTCAACTGTCCTGACTGTACATATCCAGATATGTCGTGAAAGACGCCTTCTTTTGAAAGGTGCTGCCATGTGAACGAAATATCCGTCATCTTCTCGACACTCCTGCTGAGCCTTTCTTCACTATGGCTAGGCGTTTCAGCTGCGTCTAGAGTGCCAGAGTCTTGTTGCGACTTCCGCTTGAATATCATGTGGATTTGTGAGCCCCTGGGAGCATGGGCAAACATCTCAGCTGCAACAGCTCCAATAACAACAAATGATAGCCACAAAGCAATGATAATTCCAATATTTCTCCAAACATGATGCCAGGAGTATGCAAACAGGCCACCGATGTAAGAATCGCCGAAGACGGTTACCTGCCTGGGGGACGCGCCGGCCATGACACAGGATTGAAATGGAGGGCCCAAGTTCACATGTCCAGGCCCACTAGGGGCCACAAGACCGCATGTCATGTTCCGGCCATGGAACTCGTTGGAGATGAGGATTTCAAAGCCATAAGCCATTGGATCGATGCGATTAAGCCACCGGAACCAGGGATGCATCAAGGTAGTAGGGATCATATAGCCCGAGTAGGACAAGAAGAAGATCAAACTGAGCACGGTAACGGTCGAAGCTACCTCAGGCAAGCGGATAATGTTGGCAATCATGCCGTAGTAGCTGACAAATGCGTATGTGGTGAGCTCGACCGTAAATAAATAAAGGAAAAAGTGGCCACCCGACTTGCGGAAACTGGCTAAAAAGTAGTAGGGCAATGCAAACAAAAAAATGCCTACCGATCGGACCGGCAGGTCGGTGGCCAGTCGCTGGAAATGCTCGGCCGAAGGCCGTATGAAGTAGTATCGTCGCTGTTTGAGTAGAATAGGCCGGATGGCTATTGAATTGGCCACTTCTATCAGAGCAATGGTGATGTTGTAAACCAGGGCAAAGAATAGTCCACCTCCTTTGGAAAACGCATCAACTGTCGTAGGGCTCAGGGTGAAGAACACCGGCGCCAGCACCAGCCCACTCAATATTCCCAGCAGAAACTGGGTGATCTGAGACGCTTTGTCTCCGGTCACTCGCTGGAATCCCCGCTTGGCGCCTAGTTTCAGCTGGCTCCAATAGGACCTGCTGTACAGCGAGCCATGCAATCTGGACGTTGAATCGTGCTGGTACTGTTCTCTGTACAGGGCGATTTCCTTGAGCAACTGAACGTATTCCGGAGAGTTCTTCCACTTAGACTCCAGGTGGTCCGGTCTCAGTATCGGTGGCTCGCCGTCTTTTTTCCGCACAGACGAGCTGGGCCGGTGCTGGCACGCTATATCCTGGGTGGCGATTCGCGCAAGGAAATCGTCCGTCGACTCGGTCGGTGAGGATATGTAGCCCATTTTCTCGAAATAGCCATTGGCAGCATCGGTTCTGCCGAAAAAGATCTCGCGGCCTTCACACAAAACAAGCACCTTGTCGTAGAGCTCGTACACGCGCTGGTTGGCCTGATGCGCTGCAGAAATGGACACATTCGACAGCAGGTTCGTCAGCGCGCGAATAGCAATTGTGAACTCCACCGACTTGGGCGTGTCGTCCCAGCAGTACACCGCACCCCGACAAGCCGTCGCCTCGGCCACCGTCAGCCGATGCCGCATCAGCGGCGTGGTTCCCGGCACATTCTGGTTGCCAACTTTCGAGTCCAGCACGTCGGCCAGCCCGTGCTGCGTGGCCAGGATATTGACTATCATATCCCTGTACGCCCTGCTCCGGCCCGGCTCCATGCGCGCCTCCACCGCGAAGTTTAGCGTCTGCCGGACCGTGATATTCGGAAAGTGCGCGTCCACTTCACCCCTGTCAGTATGTGTTCCCCCGTCGCCTCCGGCGGGGCTGGGGCGCTGCCCCAGACCCCGTAGCTCGCTTCGCTCGTGCTTTGCCTTCTCGACAGCCAAGATACGAGCGAAGCGAGCCACGGGGTCTGGGCAGCGCCCCAACTGCGCAGGAGGCGAACAACAAAGAACCCGGGGCACTGTCATCGCCAGCTGGAGTAGAGCTCGCTGGGCTCGGCCGGGGCGAAGGTAAAGCACGAGCGAAGCGAGCTACGGGGACTGGGTCAGCGCCCCAGCCCCGCCGGAGGCGACCGGGCACGAGTACTTACGGGCCGAGTTGTAGAGGACCTGGGAGCGGAAGGATGATTTGAGCATCTGGTCGAGCGGCATGGCGTCGTAGCAGACGGATCCCTCGATGGCGGTGAAGTCGTGGACCTGGCCGGACAACGCTTGGAGCAGGGTGGAGCAGCCCGAATCGTTGGTTCCTAGCACGAGGAGCATTTCGCCGGGGTGCACGATGCCGTCAATTCCGTGCAGGATGGTGGGCTTCTCTTTGGGCTGCAGTATTCGGGAGATGCCTGCTGGGAGCATGAGGATACTCTTGGCCAGTTCATAGATATTGGGGATGGGAGCTGGTTCAGAGGCCCGGCCCTTGACTACTAGGTCGCGGAAGGACACGGCCGGGTGGTAGTCGCGCGTCTGGTCGTTCAGTCTGGCGGCATTAGGCGGCCAGGACGGGTGCTTGCTCTGGCCCAGCGCCCGTAGAAGGATCTCCAGACTGTCGTCGGTGCTCATGCCATTAGAGCCCCTCGCAGGCTCTTTCTTCAGCGATTGCTCTTTCCACAGGTCTTCCACAGCCGTGTGGGAGCTGGTTGCACCGGTGCCTGAGCCGGGGCTGGCACCCGTAGGAGGGGCATCAGGAGAACGGGCAAGCGGGGAAGCAGAAGGAGCACCAGGAACATTCTCAGGCCCCCGACCAGTTCCGGGACCAGAACCAGAACCAGAACCAGAACCAGAACCAGAACCAGGACCAGAACCAGAACCAGGACCAGAACCAGAACCAGAACCAGAACCAGAACCAGGACCAGAACCAGAACAAGAACCAGGAAAAGCAGGCCAGTCAGATCCACGGGAATGCGAATCGGTGCGTTGAGCATTTGGACCAGATCCTCTGCCAGCCGAAGAAGCAGCAGTATCAGCAGCAGGAGCTACGGCGGCGTCGGTGTCGGTGTCAGTGTCGGTGACGGCGCCGGCCAGCAGGTCGCCAGCGCCGCTTCGCCTGTGTCCGACTTCATTAAAATAGTTGCCCAGCCGGTCCATGACGCCAGGGCAGTCCAGTGCCTGGGCCAGCTCGCTGTCATCACTGCCGATGGTGAGTCGCGACATATTGGGCTGAAGCACAGGGGGCGCATCAGCCATTGCCATTGTTAAAGACGCGAACGGGGTTCTGGAAACCTAAAACGGAACAAGCCGGCAGTCGGATCCATACAATTGCGTGGTGTCATGACCGGCCAAATCAAATATATACAGAGTAGCGCCCTGATCCAGCAGCTTGCCATATTTAAGGTGAACCAGCCCTTTCGGTAGAGCCCTAACCGCGTCGCATCAAGTCCCCATGAGTAACAGATAACTAAAAGTGCATGATAAACTCGCATGCAGCGTAGTCGGATGCTCTTCGCAGCAGTTCGCGTGGGACCTGGCTCCTGCCCAGCCCAGCCCAGCCCAGCCCGCCAAACCCATCCAGACGCCGCCCGGCCGGCACGTCCCGGCGCTCGCCTCCTGGTGGCAGCCCCTGCCACACGCCTGAGTACGCCCCGCGAGCCTCTGGTGACCGGGGCTGCTCCCGGAGTCTGGGGCTCTGCCTCCGGCAGCCGGGGCGCTGCCCCGGACCCCGTGGCTCCTCTCGCTGCGCTCGAGGAGGGCTACTCCCGGTGCCACGGCCCAGAGCCCAGAGTCAAGAGCCCAGAGCCCGGCACTGCGCCGCGCCCAGGCACCGGGAGC
>JAKTSR010000164.1:0-28887 GCA_030580325.1 Sugiyamaella sp. yHKS617 | reverse complement strand
AGGTGGTGTCTTTGAATTGCATCCCCCATGATACTCGCATTGGGTTGTACCTATTCACCTGGCGATGGATACGTACAATGTAGCTATCTTGCAATACCATGTACCGCTGTGACAGTGGCATAATCTCGGTGTCTCTATGAAGACAGTCTATTGGCGTTTGGTGGTATGCTCCCAAAACACCTCTCAAGCCAGCATTCTGTAAACGCTGAAGCTGAATTCGTTGCGTTTGTGTCGTCTTCGGATACCATACCTGGCTAGCATACTCCATGATTGGTCGTACACAAGCTTGGTAAAGGTTGCGCATAGCTGCTCCTGTGATACCCCATCTCGGCACTGATGCTCAGAAAGGAAGGTTCTGGGGAATCCGGCCCATCTAGCGATCATGTTGAAATTACATGAAGGTATAGCCCGAAGGGGGCCAATAAATCGGAAAGTCCTTCTGTTTAATTAAAGTATGGGAATATTTTGTAATATTGTTGTATATTAGTTACAGGACTCTAATATTGATTAATTATTATTTTACATCCAAAACGGACGTGATCAAGCTAGTTCAACAAGTTGCCTTGCTAGCTCAATCGGTAGAGCGTGTGACTCTTAAACCTCTTCGAGATAAAAGTCATCACAAGGTTGTGGGTTCGACCCCCACGTAGGGCTTATATTTTTGAAGATATACATCACAAGAGTTTTTGCCTGAGACTAGAGCCATTCGGAAGTTATTCTGGGCTGAGCAGCTTACGATAAACGAAGAATCAAACTTCAATACTTATAATTCATAAATTTCTATGCTAGACAATAAATAGCCGGCTAGACATCTTGCGATTCTACGTCATTCTTTGCAGTCAGTGAATCAGCTTCCAAAACATGCTGCTTAGAAGTATATTTGACATCTAACGAATATTCTTTGACAAGGACATTAAGAATGAATGCGCAGCCAGCAAATGCAACCAGAACGATGTAGACCAGTCTTACGGCATCGTCGAAGGCCTCTACCAGAGCTGTTTTTACTGCAGATTCTGGCATGTGCTTGATAACTTGGACAAGAGCTATTGCCTGGGAATTGTTGGAGAATTGTGACAGAAGAGGATTCGCAGAAACCCTGTTAGACAGTCTGTTGGCAAATATTGATCCACCAATTGCAACGCCGATAGCTTGTCCCATCACTCTGACAAAAGCAAGCATAGCAGCGGCGTAAGGGGTGTTCTCATTAGTATTAGGTGCAATAACACTAATGTTAAGAGAAGCAAACAGAATACCGAGACCGATGGATATCGGGATGTTGATACCAATAAACTGACCAACAGTAGTCTCGGGCTTCAGCATGTAAAGAAGACCGGCGCCGAGAGTTACACATCCCCATGCTACCCATGATTGATAGACGTAACGCCCAAATCTAGCGACGAGAATTCCTGAAATGATAGCCATCGGAGAGATTGTGATTGTCTCTGGTAAAGCACAAACACCAGAGATAAGAGGAGAGTACCCTTTAACTCCCTGGTAATACAGAGGCAAGTAGTAGACTAAGCACCATAAAATGAGACCGTGCAACAAGACCTGGATATATCCAATAAAGGCACTTCTACTAGAAAATACCACCAGTCTAACCATGGGCTCTTTGGCAACTTTGTATTCAAACAAGCAGAATGCTACAAAGCCGGCCACTCCAAGGATCAAAGGAACTATCACATGGTACGAACTCCAGGGAAAATTAACACCTCCAAATGTTATACCGAGCAGGAGTGAGGTCATGGAGGCAGTAAAAATGCTGATTCCGGCATAGTCAATACGTTTGAGCTTGCTAATCATGGTCGAACTATCCAGATGCATGCGGACAAAGATTGGAACCAGAACGAGTGATATGCCACAAATGGGCAGATTGAAATAGAAAATCCATCGCCATGTAGAGGACTGAGTGACGCCTGTGCTGAATATAGGAGCGACAATAGTTCCCATGGCCCACACTGCGCCAATATATCCGAAATATTTGCCCCGTTCACGCAGTGGAACTAAATCCGTAACGATGATCTCCGTGAGCACAAGAATTCCGCCGCCTCCAACACCTTGAATAGTTCTGCCAAGAATTAAGACTGTGAAGCTGTGGGCGACTGCGCAGATAATTGATCCAAGTGTGAAAAAGAGAATTGATATCTCAGTAAGGGGCATTCTTCCGAAGATTTCTGACAAGGATCCAATAGTGGGTAAAAACACAGTCGAACTCAGCAAAAAAGAACTGCCTGTCCAGATGGCTTGGGTTGTAGTGCCTTTCAACTCGGATGTGATAACGGGTAACGGAGCACCAACCGCGGTGGCATCGACAGCTACTAATAACGTCAATAACATGTATACGGCCAGAACTATGAATCCACGGGCACTCAGTTTAAATGGAGCTTCAGTCTCGCCTTCCTTCTGATCGTTATTTTTCTCTTCGTAGTCGTCATTGTCCCCGGTTACCTGGCTTTCATTTAACTCCCGTTGACTAGTAGTACCAGACTCGAACATTGATCCCTTGGTACTCCGTACACTGTTGATCATTGATCCGTCCACGCTTGGCTCGCCTTCAGCCGTTGAAGCATTCAAATTTGTCACGCTGTTAGCGATGGGCTCATTCGCACTTGGAGTGCTGTTGGCTATGGATTCTTTCACATTGGGCATTGATTCGTTCACACTTGGGGCACCGTGATATGTAGATTCATCGATTGCGAGCATGCTGGCCACTGATTCGTTCATTATTTTCGGTACACTGCTATCAGCGACGGTCTCAAAGTCATTGGAAGTATCCTTGTCGTTCATATTTGCAGAGACGGTATAGATCAATTAAGTTGTGGACAGGGCCCTAATACCGAGGCCTAATACTAATGTCTAGAAGTGGGTCTATAATTCTTTACAAGGATCCGGTTGGGACACTGTTTATATGTATCGAGGACACCAACAAACAAACGGAGGCGGACTTACCCCACGGGTGGCGGGCCCGAAGACTTGTCCCGGACTTTCAAAGGGCCCGAGACCCTGAACAGCTCCGTTCCTGTAGATCTGCACATGTGCATTGAAACGGACAGTCTGAACTCTCCGAACCCGCCATATGCGTTTCCCCGCTAGCAAAGGCAGCTACTGCGTAGAGCGTATAGACAGGACCAGCTAGTCCAGTGCGACATGGCGTGTGGACAAAGAGTGGGCCAATTGAGTATTAATTTTGAGCTAGCCCATTATGTTGGCCGGGTCCACTGAAGGAGAGCCAGTGGCGCAACAGACCCACATTCACTGGGCTCACGCATGCTTCCAGCAGCCTGTCGCTCTTCGGTGCATACAACTGCCCGAGTCTGGTAAGCCACACGGTCCGGGGCTTCGGAGGCACTGCAGGGCCGACTGGAGCCCCCGGCCGCCGGAGGGAAGTGGGCCTCCACGGGGCGGCCGCAGAGCCTCCGGCGGTCGGAGCGCTGCCCCGGACCTCGCTGTTCCTCCCACTGCTCTCCTACGCAACAGGAGCTACCGTTCCGAGCAGCGCTAGCTGGTCAGAACTTGTGACATAGAAAGTAAGGCCCAGACGTAGCAGTACTTTCGCTGTGAAGGCGTTTCTCGGCCACGGATGGCATCCGATCGTGGCGTATTCTCCACGCAATCAAAGCTCTGACCAGTCAGGACCAGGTGAGAGGCCGGTGGGAACAGACCAAAAACAAAACCACGACGGCGGAAAAATAAATAAATTTAGAACTAGAATTTAGGTTTAACATTAAATATTTATCTCCGGGAGCTGAGATGTACCAAAGGGACAAAAATTAATTTAAAATAAGATAATAACGAGTTTCCTCGATAACGCAGGAAATAATATACAATAATATATAAAATAATATATACAGTAATATGCACATCTATTTACACCCTGTGACATCAAAATAAGAAGGCCCTTCTTCGTATCGCCAGTCCTGCTCTCGTAAGAGCTTACGAATGGCGTTTTTAATTTTAGGAATGCCTGCATCACTATGGCGACCGGCGCCCGTTATCAGTCTTATAGGGGAAACCGTCTGATTTTTTGACTCTCGGGCCCACCAGTCTTGCAGACGACTACTGGCAATCTCAACAGCAATCTGCATTGGCACTCCGTGGAAATCAACCACATGGGAAGAGCTCTTGGTATCCACCACGGTACGGTATATCTCCTGCATTGTATTGTGGCCATTCTGCCCATGCTGCGAGGCCACACCAGCATAATAACCAGCGGCGCTTCTGTATAACGGATTTGATTTAGATTTTCGGAACATTTCCCGGGCCCTCAGTATCGACTCGTGTCTCTGGTTGTATTCAGCTTGAGCGTGCTCTCGTAATGCTGGAAGGTCACTCGGCCTGAAACTTTCTTGTCGAGTCGAAATGCCAGAAGCGGCGCCGAGACGCGATGCAACCTGGGTGTAGGTTTGGGACGAATCGACCATTTTAGATATCTGTGTCGTCTTCGAGGTGGCTGTAACAAAGGATTTTGTCAAAGAATTCTCGTTCTCGTCGAGTAGGACGGAGGCTCGGTCTTCTGACACGCCCAGAACGGTCGATAGGGTCCTGATGTTGGATTTTCTGTGTTCAACGACCCTTTCTTGCTCTTTAGTAGTATTTTCATTCCGCTTAGACTTGCCGCGAAATGTCTGGAAATACAGATCTTCATCAGTGAGCTCTTCGTCGAAGAGAGATTGATTAAGTAACAAATCAGTCACCTTATCGAGATCTCCATTATTCGCTCGATATTTATGCTTGATGGACGCTAGAGATACGTTTGGGAAGGATTGTCTGAGAAATCGCAAGTCGTCGTTGAGATCACTATCGGATTCATCTGGCAGTTCGTCCGTGTCGGTCTGACTATCTTCCAGTTGCAATGCTGCTATTGTCTCTTGAGTATTTGAGTCAAAAGCTGACCAGTCTACATCCGAAACGACTGCCTCTTGATGGAGACTATCCAAGACTTCTCGAGCATCATTTTCGTTGGCGTATTCACTAGCGATGGCCAGAATCAGAGAATGATCCAGGGATTTATAGTCCTCTTGCAGCTTTGTTATAACACTCTGTTCCAGCATTAATAAACCGAACTGTGAATATCATGAGTAGGAATAAATAGAATCGCGATCAAGGATCTAGTCAAATTACAGGCTGGTCCGGATTATGACCAGAATATAAGTGCGAGGAACAGTGATTGGGACCAGACCTAATGTCCGATGAGGAAGAGACAGTAGAGAGATAAGAGCAACTGAGACGTCTCTCATATATACACAAGTAGCAAAGAGTGAAAGCAAAAGTGCAAAATCAGAGAGCAATCACCCAGACAAGTCGATTACTTTCCACTCTATTCAATCATCAATAAACGTTTTGGATCAATGTTGATGGCTCTGTACCTTACTGCATTACCTAAAGTTTAGGGTTGGCTGCAAACCGCCGAGAGCCTATCACTGACAGTCCGTTTCAGATCTACGTTGTCGTAACTTTGTTACCTGGGTCACAAGCCCTTGCTGAAATACTTGCTACTGTTGAGGGGTGTATGTCCAGAAGTTCCAGTCATGACAACGCTGTATCCCTTCATATCACAGATATATAGCACATACAAGTAGGTTGTTTAAATGCTCGTTCTGTATGTCGCTTCTGTCACTCACAGCAACATTTTAAATCTTCATATGACACACCCAGTTGGACAATCTCTCACAATCTCAATCAACAGCACAAGACCAGTCCTCACTCCGCGCCCTTATCCCACCACTGAATAATTTGCAGCACCCGACATGAACAAACACTCCAGATCTCCGAGACACATCTTTACCCCTTAGAGGCATACCTATCTCCGATCACGTGCAATCCACAGCCCTAGCCCAGGTTACAGCAGGTTAATTTTTCGACCGCAGAGAGGAGTTTCATGGCCATAGGAACAGCTCTGATTGTTCTTGCTATAAATAGCGATGTCATTCAGAGGAGGCAGAGGAGGTGGCGGTGGCCGCGGTGGAAGCCAGATGTCGCACTTATTTGCGAACCCTGACCTGAAGCCGGATTTCACCCCATCCGACCGGTATCCAAAGACAATCTTGCCTGTGCAAGCAGAAGGCACGAACCACGAGAGGCAGGTGGTGGCCCAGTATCTCAAACTGCGAGCCGATATCCGGGACGGCCCATTATACACAGGATCCTCAACCAAAAAGGGACGAGTGGTGGTCGAAGTCGATCAGAATGTCAACGACGGCATCAAAAGATATACGGACCGATACATCAAAAAGCGCAAGATAGGCCGCTCCATAGACGAGCATCCCTACAGTAAGTTCCCCTGCTAAGGCCGGGCGGGCGTACATCAGGCAGCTGGGGTGCTGCCCCAGACCCTGTGGCTCCTCTCGCTCCGCTCGAGTCGGTCCCGTCCAGTGAGCGTCCTACACATCACCACGGCAATTGGGCTCAAAGAGCATGGGTTCAGAGAGCTCGTGCGGCGAACACAACGGGGTCAGGGACGGCGCCCGAGCCGCCGGAGGCACACATACTACAGTGCACGCATTAACAGACACAGTTGTAGCGTTTTTTCCGAAGGAGCTGCACTCGACAATGGGGGTGACAGGCAGCAAGCTGAAGAAGCTGGATATTACGAAGTTTACGAACGACCTGTTGGAGCTGTCCGCGCCGAAAGACAAATCTGAAGACAGTGACCAGAAGTCGCTGATGGAACTGCTCGGGAAAGTCGACGAGAAAGACGACAATAAAAGCGTGAGCGAGCACGACGAGGAAGACGAGGAGGACGATGAGGAAGACGAGTTCGAAGAGGATGAGGACGACGACTACAACGCCGAGAAGTACTTCGACGATGGCGACGACATGGGCGACGGTGACGACGACGACAGAGAGGCTGCATACTAATTAACGACATTCTGTACTACTATTACACGTGGGCCGGCCCGCTGCTGCGGCCGGATCGGCCATAATAGACCTATTTATTTTCTTCACAGGGCTCTTCAGAGGTAGATGACCGTGCCTCCGGCAGCTGGGGCCCGGCCCCGGACCCCGTTGTGCTCGCTTCGCGAGCTCGTGGGCCGGCAAGGTCACCAGAAGGGCAAAGAGAAGGGGGAGGGAATGCCTCCGGCGGTCGGGGCGCTGCCCCGAACCCCGCTGTGCTCGCTACGCGAGCGTGCTGGCATGTTCACAAACTCGCTATGTGAGTTCCACTGGGAATGGGCTTCGCCAGCATAGGTCCCGGGCCGTCCACCGGCGGAGGCGCTTCCGACAGCAGCGAGCGCGGCGCGCATGGCGGGGTGCAGCTGTATGCAGGATAGGAGGTTATCTGGGTGCATAGTACATGATGCAGCGCGCTAGCCCTATTGTTGGGAGAATCGCAGCTTACAAGTCGAGGCTTTTGTTGGGAGGGGCGACTGAGGGGCGCACCAGCTGTTTCAGAGTACCCACTGTTTCACGCCATCGTCTGGCCATATCGGCCGAACCTGTGTATGCTGTGACAAGTGGGACAACCGGGACGGTGTGGGGAACGGCTTTCGCTGTCGTCTCCGCCGCGGGTCGAAGTCGCTCTGGCGTCTGTGAAGACTCCGGCGGCCGTACCCCGCTGCTCCTCTCGCTCCGCTCGAGTCGGTTACTGACGACCTCACAGCCGTCACTCCGCGAAGCGGAGCACAGCGGGGTCCGGGGCAGCGCCCCGGCCGCCGGAGGCATCTCGGGGAGCAGCATGAGATCAGATAGCATTGAATGACTATATAAGAAACAATAAGCAACAACAGGGAGCAACAAAGTGAGCGAGAGTGGCCAGAACTGGGGCAGATTATCTGGTAGGAATAAATAGTCGACGACACAGCGGCCTGGCAGCGGCTGAGTGTAAAGATATGAGTATGCAAAAAAAGTGGGCAGGTCAGTACAGCCTGTGAACCAGTGTCAGGTTTTGGAGATGAAGAATTGCGTTAAATGCCGCCGCCTGATCGCTCTACGGGTACGACGCGATCGCCCGGGAACTTCTTCATCACAGGGCGGTAGAACCACCACTTCATCATGTAGAAGCCGCCAACGACTCCCCCAAAAAACAGGGGGGCCTTCATTCTCCAGGTATACCTGTTAGCAGCTCTGTTTGCGACGAGAAGCATTGTGATATCGCTGAAGTGTGTGCAAAAACAGAGAAAAAGTGGCGATTGTGTACGTGATGAGAGAGGGAGATATTAGGAAGCTAGCTGTAGCGACCTATAGACGTTAAGATTATGCTGGCCTAGCAGGACCTGAGCAGCAGGTGAACTAAGTTAAGATCAATTGAGAAAGATGCAGGTGCAAAACCAAGAAATGTCACAAAGCTATGTGCAATTGTCTGACAAATATCAACCAAACAAACCAATTCTCTCTGCTATGATAAGGAGACATGAAAACTAACAGAGATCAGGCTTGCTTTTATAGCTTGCCAATCCGATCTGAATCGGCCCTTGCCCAGACCCCACAAATGTCACACTACCCCAGATTGGCGATGGCGATTGTTGGCGGGGTAGGTTGGGGACTGCAACCCAATCTGTCACGAGACTACCCCTGAATCCCCTGGACTTCATAGGCAATTCCTCCGGCAGCTGGGGCGCTGCCCCAGACCCCGTGGCTCCTCTCGCTGCGCTCGAGTCGGGCCTCTCCCGGGAAGAGGTGACGCTGTAGTCAGCGGACATGGTTATGTAGTGCCGGGGTCAGGTTTCGCTCCGCTGGGGAGCAGCGGGTTCGGGGCACGCCCGGCTGCCGGAGGCATATCCGCTGAGTACAGCGTCGCCTCTTCCCGGGAGTGGCCCGACTCGAGCGCAGTGAGAGGAGCCACGGGGTCTGGGGCTGCGCCCCAGCTGCCGGAGGCAATATTGTGATCACTGCTAGTGTCAACTCAGCGGAAAAAAGCAAATGGACACAAAGACCAGAGCATACGGAGTTCATTGGTGTGTCATTTCGCTTCTTTTCGGTTTCGTGCACTGTTCACGTTAATGTCTGAATAAGGTTTGGCGCATGTTCAGCTATTCGGGTTACAGTAACAGATGGACGAGTGGTCTCCGTCACGGGGTTTGAAGTAACAATCCGGCCCATAAGACCAAGACCAGGCTCAGTGCACCACAGCATGGGGAATGTAGGGCTCCTCGAGGTACTTGGTCTCCTCGTCGGTGAGCTTGATCTTGAGAGCGTCGACTGCCTCCTGGATACGCTCAGGCTTGCTGAGGCCCACAATGGGGCAGGTACCCTTGGAAATAGTCCAAGCGATGGCCACCTGCGACATGGAGATGCCTCTCTTCTTCGCGACTTCCTCGACTCTGCGGATGATTTCCTGGTCGGACTCGGATTCTCCGATATGGAGCATTTTGAAACGGGCATCGGTGTTGGACCGAAGCGAGTCTACACCAAGAGGACGAGATAGCAATCCTCTGGCAATTGGAGACCAAGGGATCAGCCCGACTCCGGTTTCCTTGCAGAAGGCGATCATTTCCCGCTCTTCCTCACGGTAGATGAGGTTGTAGAAGTTCTGCATACAAATAAACTTGGTCCAGTTGTTCTTTTCAGCAATGAATTGAAGCTGCACAAAGTCAACGGCCTTCATAGTAGAAGCACCGATATAGCGTACTTGGCCCGACTTGACCACATCATGCAGCGCCTCCATGATCTCCTCCTTAGGAGTGTCGGGGTCAAATCGATGGATCTGAAGCACATCGATGTAGGTACCAAGACGCTCGACAGAGCCGGCAACAGCATCAAGGATATGCTTTCTGCTCAAGCCCCATCTGTTGATCCAATTGAGCTCGGTGCTCTCAATAGAAGGGTCAGTGGCTGCTCTCGAGTGGCACTTGCTCAAAATGACAATCGTCGACCGCGGGATATTGTATTTCTTGATGAACTTGCCAATCAGCACCTCTGAGTATCCATCCGAATACACATCGGCAGTATCGAAAGTGCGAATACCAGCGTCATATGCCTGCTTCATCAGGGGGAAAATAGTCTCCTCGTCTTCCAGGACCCACTCATTCCACGACTTCTTGCCGTAGCTCATGCAACCCAAGATGATTTTGGACACCTTGAGGCCCGAGTTGCCTAGTCTGGGATCTGTTAGTAGGCGTACGGAGAGGCGCCTCCGGCGGTCGGGACACTGCCCCGGAGGCGCCGTAGCTCGCTTCTCTCGGACTTTGTCTCTCTCTTAAATGAAGCCACTGGGATGAACCCGAAGCCAAGCGAGCCACGCGGCCCGGGGCAGTGCCCCGGCCGCCGGAGGGAGGCATGCCCGAACACAGGGACACCCACCTTTCGAACTCCATTCTGTTGTGTGTTTTTTGTCTACTGCTGGTGATTCAATTGTGTTGGGAAGTAGTCAGCAAGTAACAAGTGTTGAAGTGACATTTTGATTGTTTATAGAGGACCCCCATCTGAATCGTACCCCCATCTGAGTAGTACCTACCCCCATCTGAGTTGTACCCCACCTGAGTTGTACCCCACCTGAGTTATGCCCCGCGTAAATATGACTGCAGCTCGCGGCGCCGATATGCATCAAGGCTTGGTACAGAGATAGGCCTAAAGCAGAACGTACCACGGGCAAGCAACGCCTGGACGGATCCCGGTTATCCGTGTCCAGACAGCTTGGGGTGGAGACTGTCATTCATGCAAGTTCCGTTTACAGTTTGTTTCGTTTGTTTTTGTCCTACCATACCAGATTAGTTAGCAGTGAGCTCTAAGCTAACGTTTATTTCCCACACTGGTTTCACTGGCTTTTCAACGGGCAGAATTTGTGTATCAAACTCTAGCTTTTCCTCCTTGCCGGGTTAAGCGTAAATAGCGAGCGCACAGAGAGCTTATAGATATGTATGAGACACAGGTAGCCACTGTCATCTGCGAAGCGGTGAGATCCGGAAATCCGCACTTGGGCAAGACGGTTAGCGGAGTTCGGTCGGAAACTGAACGGCACTTCCGCTCCAGTCACGCTGACCAGCCATGCGGTACCTCGTGCAGTATATCCTTGGAACTGATTTGTTAGAGACATAAATCTTATTCTCGCTTAACATACGGCAAACTAAATTACAGGTTCGCAATACGGCAGAGTCTAAAAATTGACTTCTAGCGATATTATCGGATCTAAGTTCATGTGCATGAAGTGGTACAGCCGAGTGTTGAAATTGCCTATCGAGGAGCTATAACAATACACGTGCGGGTTAGGAGCCTACCTACTCTATGGACCTGCCAATGTACCCGCCATCTGTAATGCAGAGCGATGATGATGTAACAAAACTTTTATTCTCCCCACAGCGAGCAATGAAGTGAGACCAGCAGGAAACGCAAGAGGCGTTTCCAAAACTTTGGAGTTATGCAAGAGTTAGGATTTACAATTGCGATTGCTCTATGGCTACAAATAGAAGTGCAATTTCTTAACAGCACTTATAGTAGTTCTACTTTTCTTCCAAAAACTGTCTCCCCTGAGGAAAATTCAAACATGACAGCTCCTTTGTTAGAATCTGATTATGCAGGTCCTATGCTCCAGTTAATTACAGCCTGCACCTTGTGCGCGAGGATCGACGTTCCGTGCCGTTCATCTCTGCGGCCCATCTTCGTCTATTCCATCACACAGAGACAAAAAAATCGACTGATTAGGCACGTGTTGCCAAAATGAGAAGTATGCTTCAGCTTTGGAAATACAGTTTGGTACTGATTATGCATTTTGATTTTGGAACCGTCAACTTCAGCAAATGCACGAATGAATATCTATCCCCGGAACCTTGGGCCCACGTGGAAAAGTGCTCACCGGTTCCTGTCGGCATCTGTAAAGAGGATCACATGAACATCAGAATATCAACCGCCAATCTTGACTGAATATATATATCTGTCGTCTCAGCTCGATTTACGGAAACGCACTCTATCATATTATCTAACACAGCGCAACAAAAATAGAACTGACAATGGTTGGGATCTCTACGCTCGCTTTTCTCACTGCAGTTGCAACTGCCAATGCCCAGTTGGGCCAACCGGTCTTTGAAGAAAAACAGTTCTCTCAGCAATTCTACGATAACTACAACATCTTAAAACACATTGGTGGTAACGGTCCTTACAGTGACAGCGCTGGATATGGAATCAGCCGTGATCCTCCGTCCAACTGCGAGGTCTCCCAGGTCATTATGCTTCACCGTCACGGTGAAAGATACCCTGATCCCAGCGTTGCTGAAGGCATGGTCTCTAGTTTCAACAAGCTGAAGGCCACTAACAAGACTCTCGTCGGTTCTCTTGCATTTGCCAATGAGTGGGAGACCTTTCTGGGGCAACCTGATCTCTGGGCTGAGGAGACTGTCAGTGGACCATACGCTGGTTTGCTTAATGGCTTCCATAGAGGTGTTGTATACCGTTCCAGATATGGTCATTTGTGGAATGGTGAGAAAGTTCCTATCTTCTCGTCTGGTTATGAGCGTATCGTTGAGACAGCTAGAAGATTTGGTGAAGGCTTCTTCGGTTACAACTATTCTACCAATGCCTATGTTAACATCATTCCTGAAGTTGCTGATCAGGGTGCCAACTCTCTTACCCCGACTTGTTTCACCAACAATGACTCTCCTGTAGTCACTATGGGTAACTTCACACAATTCAACGTCGCCGCTGAGCGTCTTAACAGAGAGAACCTCGGATTAAACCTAACTACCAACGACATCTACAACTTGATGTTGTTGGCCCCCTTTGAGTTGAACGGTCGTCCCTTTTCTCCTTGGGTAAATGTCTTCACTCTTGAAGAGTGGATTACCTTTGGCTACTACAACGACCTGAACTACTACTATGGCACTGGTGGTGGTCCAGGCGCTAACATTTCCGTTCCTCTCGGTTCCGTTTATGCCAATGCCACCTTGTCCCTGTTGAATGACCCAAACGCTGGCAAGTTGTACTTCTCTTTCTGCCATGATACCAACATCACCCCTGTATTGGCTGCTCTTGGACTCTTTGTGCCCAAGGAAGACTTGCCTCTTGACCACGTTGATTTCAACTCCATTTACAAGTCCACCAACTTTGTCCCCATGGGGGGCCACCTTGTCTTGGAGAGACTGGAATGCAACGCTACTTCACAATTTCCCAAGGGTACTTATGTCAGAAACGTGGTGAACGAAGCTGTCATCCCTCGTGATGACTGTCAGAACGGCCCCGGATTTTCTTGTCCTCTAAAATCTTACACTAACATTGTGCAAAATCTCACTAAGGACTATGTTACTGAATGTGAGGTACCTGCTGAGTACCCTCAGTACTTGTCTTTCTTCTGGAACTACAACCAAAGTACCGCTCTTAACTACCACAAGGGTGATATCCAATCTCAGACTGGTTTGATTACTTGGGATGATCAGCCAATTGTATAAAAACCCACTCATAGATAACTCATGTTTACGTAAATTCTTGTCATTCCTTACTTTTACTTTAGGATTATGTTATAAATATCAAGTTTTGGTGTTCTTATACCCCTAATTAGGAATTGTTGAGTACTTCTCAATTGGGGTTTCAGCTAATATACGGGAGATCACTAGTTTGCTCGGCTCGCAAAGATCTGCGCGACTATTTTCCGATTTTGTCGGTTACGTGCACCAAGGTGACTCGGCCGATCATGACTCGTAGTCATCCTATAAAAGGTCTCGCATCCTCCTCTGACTGTTCAAAACCCAACCTACAACAATGCTAGGATCAGTGCTGTGGAAGAATTTGAAGGTATTTCAAGTATACGGCGCCAATACTGACGTAGGAAAAACTATCGTATCCTCCATTCTCTGCCAAGCGCTTGGCCAGTCGAATCGAGTTCTCTATATTAAACCAGTCTCAACGGGAAACATAGCTGACGCGGATGACCAGTAAGTTGCAGAGGAACAATAAGAAGTACAGGATACTAACAGATACAGTCATGTATCCAAATTCAGTGATTTAATTGAGGCTCAAAGCCTGTATCAATACAACGACCCGGTCAGTCCGCATTTGGCTGCCAGCAGAGATGGATTCGTACCCCCAACAGACAGCATGATCAGAGAGAGTCTTATTCGGCATTTTCGAAAATTCGCCGAGAGATCTAGTGAAGGCTGGATTTTGACTGAAACTGCTGGTGGTGTCCTGTCCCCTGCGCCGTCCAAAGTATCCCAAGCTGATCTTTACCGACCTTTAAGACTGCCAGTAATCTTAGTAGCAGACTCCAAGCTTGGAGGCATCTCGTCCACTATTTCTGCATTTGAGTCTCTCCATATTAGAGGCTATGATGTTGAAGCCTTAATATCTTTTAAAGAAGAGCGTTACCAGAACTATCAATACTTTGACGAGTATTTCAAAGGAAAGATTAAGCATGTTACTACTATTGAGCAACCTCCAGAAATTGATCCTGATGCCAGCACTGACTTTAAAAACTTGGAAAGCTATTACAACCAGGCAAAGAACTCGCCCAGTGTTAACCTCCTGTTGAATCAGCTTGAGAAATCTCATGAGAGGCGCATCGAAGCCTTGTCTAATATGGCTTCAAGAGCTGACAAAACAATTTGGTTTCCTTTCTCTCAACACAAGAATATCCCGGAACAAAGCATAGTGACTATCGACTCAGCCTATGGTGATAGCTTTCAAACCTTCATCCCTAACGCATCGAGTAGAGGTCTACTAAACCCTTCTTTTGATGGATCAGCATCCTGGTGGACACAGGGGCTAGGCCATGGGAATCCTAATCTATCACTGGCTGCTGCTTATGCAGCAGGGAGATATGGCCATGTCATCCTTGCCAGCACAGTTAATGAGCCCGCAATCACCTTAGCTGAGAATCTTGTCTCAAATCTTGGAAATCCCAGGGTGAACCGCGTGTTCTATTCGGATAACGGTTCCACAGGCATTGAAGTGGCCATAAAAATGGCTTTGAAATCCTCATGTGATCGATACGGGTGGAATATAGCCGACAAGGACATTGGAGTCCTGGGGCTTAAGCGCAGTTATCACGGAGACACTATAGGATCAATGGATTGTACCGAACCATCTGTCTACAACAATAAAATTACCTGGTATAAGGATAGAGGGTACTGGTTTGAGTATCCCAACGTTGTGCTCAAAGATGGAGAATGGAAAGTATTAGTCCCTGATAGTCTGAAGAGCGAGTTAGGTTCAGGTGCTTCATTCAGTTCACAGAACGAAATATACGACCTTGAAACAAGGGACGGAACGATCTATAAAGCATACATTAAGAAAACGATTTCGAATCTAATCAGACGGGGTTACAAATTTGGGGCTGTAATTTTTGAGCCGGTATTGCTAGGAGCAGGCGGTATGATGGCAGTGTAAGTTGCTAGCGGGTGGGAGTTTTACGATTTACTAACATTCAGTGATCCACTCTTCCAAAATGCGTTGGTTGAAGTGGTCAGAGAGAATCCCGAGCTTTTTGGAGCTGCCAGGGCCCCGAAGGATAAAAAAGATTGGAGTGGACTTCCCATTATATTCGACGAAGTATTTACTGGATTATATCGCCTTGGTAGAATCAACGCTGGTAGTTTTATCAAAACAGATCCTGATATCTCGGTCCATGCGAAGCTACTTACAGGGGGCTTAGTGCCTTTAAGTGCCACCCTGGCGAGTGAGTCAATTTTTGAAACGTTTCTCAGCACTGAGAAAACCAATGCTCTGTTGCATGGTCATAGTTACACAGCTCATCCCGTTGGTTGCAATGTAGCCAACGAGTCTCTGAAAGCACTGAGAGAGCTTGAGAGCAGTGGCAAATGGAACAGCTTCAGAAAAACCTGGGAAGAAGGGGGAAAGCACTCAGAAGATAAGCTGTGGAGTATGTGGTCGAAAGAATTTGTATTTTCTGTTTCTCGAAGAGCTGAAGTTGATTCTGTCTTCACTCTTGGATCAGTTCTGGCGATAGCTTTGAAGGATGCTGTGTCTGGTAAGTGTAATTTGAGACTTTTGATAGTGGATGGTACTAACAATGCTCATTATAGGGTATGCTTCAAATGTGACTTCGGATATTCAAAACTATTTAGCACAGTCGAACGAAGGTTGGAATGTACATACTAGAGGGCTCGGAAATGTTCTTTACATCATGGCCAGTCAGACGTCTACTAGGGAGACAGTGCAACAACTAGAGTCAAGGATTCTGAAGTACTTTGATAAGAAAATAAATGTACTATAGTTTGTAGCTACTTATGTTTAGTTTTTTATGTTGCCATTTGATAATAGTTCTCACTAGCTTATCTATTTCGTCCTTTGAGTTTCCTGCGTGAATGCATATTCTTACCCGCTCCTTCCCTTTAGGAACAGTTGGATATACTATTGGACGGATCATAAAACCACGATTCTGACAATATTCTGCTAAGCTTCTAGGCTCAGAGCACTGTAAAGAAAATATACAGGAGCTGGGCTCATCAGAAGAATGGTGAAGTGAACTAGAAGGGATCAGATTCTCATGTATCTGACCATGAAAATACGTGATCAAGTTCCAGAGCTCTGTTCTCCTGCGCTTCGCTTCAGGCGAGTTCTGCAAAAACTGGTAGGACGATCTTATCGAAGCCAGGGAGTAAAATCCGAGCATAGTTGAGTAAATTAAGGGCCGGGCGTAGTTGACAAGGTAGAGACGGGTGAGGTCAGAGCAAAGAATTATCGCCCCTCCGCTAGCCAGAGCCTTTCCGAAAGTATGGACTCTTGCAAAGACTTTATTTTCAATACCAGTTGTATTAACGAGTCCTGTGCCATCGTTGCCGCAGACACCTGTTGCATGTGCTTCGTCTACTATCAGGTGTGCATTTGAAAGTGGAAACAGGCTGTCCACTATCCCACAAATTTCTTTCAAAGGAGCGGCATCTCCATCCATGCTATAGATGCTTTCCACAGCTATAAAAAGATTTGTCGTTCCTGATCTCAGAGATGATGTTTTGTTAAGCAGGCTCACAAGTAACCGCGACAGCGACCCGATATTGTTGTGCTCAAACGCAAGCTTCTGTGATGCCCGGGAGAGCCTCATGCCATCATGGACACTGGCGTGGATGTACTCATCGTACACTATAATATCTCCCGGTTGAGGAACGCAAGAGAAGAGACCCACGTTGGCGTCGAAGCCTGAATTGAACAAAAGACCAGCAGGGGCTCGATGGAAACAGGCAATTTCCCGTTCAAGGTTTTCTGCATAAGTAGAATTACCATCCAGAAGCCGGGACCCACCACCACCTAATTTTAGGCCAGAATGTGATCCGCCACATTGATTCAATTCGTGTCTGAAAATTTCATGAAGTGTAGGGCAGTCTATTAATGAGAGATAGTCATTGCTGGAGAAGTCAATCTGGCCAGCCCTGGCCAGGGTGAGCTTGCGTAAAGTCGACTTCTGCTGTCTCTTAGTCAGAGCCGACTGGAGCTGGTCGTTTAAAAGTGTCATTGCTTGCTTTCTCTGTCCTGCTTGTCACAATGTTTTCTCTCGGGTGATTTATATGCATTTGGGTGAGACAAAAAAGAAAAAAAGATCAGCAGATGACTACGAGTCAGCGAGTCAACGAGCCGATGACTCGTTGGGGGTGATCCTAACCCCGAAGTCAATCTGCCGATCGAAAGCTCAAATAAATATCATTAAGGGGAATAAATTTAGGTCTACGGCCCTGCTAATAAAATAAAGAGGCTGGTCTACTTCTCTTCGTCGACAGGAACAAATGACACTTGAACGCCATTGGCAACTGAAATGGTCAAACCCGTGGACTGGGGTAGTTTATAGTAAGAAGGAGATCCAGCGAAGAGAATATCCTTGAACTCCTGGCATATTCTGACAGTAGTGAATCCGATTTCCGTTAGAGCGAACTGCTGGCCAAGACAAATTCTTGGACCGCCATTGAACGGGAGGTAATCCCAAGTGTGAGTGGTACCTTCAGCCCATCTTTCAGGTCTGAACTCATCGGCATCTTCACCCCAGAGAGCCTTTAGTCTCTGAGTGACGAAAATAGAGTAAACCACCTTCGTGCCTTTGGGAACAAAAATAGGTTTACTTTGGTCAGGTCCTCCTCCTCTGGGAAGGACAGTGTCGACTATAGCAGTCCTGAAATTTAGAGGAACAATGGCATGAAGACGCAGTATCTCGTTGATGACATGGTTCAGATAAGTACACCGTTTTAGGGATTCGAATGATAGTTGTTCAGGTGTGGTACCGAACTCAGCCAACACCTCCTCCCTTAATTTATTCCAAACTCTCTTGTCGCGGGCCAAATAGTAAGTCAAGAATGATAGAAGCGAAGCTGTAGTGTCTCGGCCAGCGAGAAGGATGTTCAAGCATTGTTGGCGAATGACTAGAGGGTCTCTGGTCTCCTTGGCGAGCTCGTGGATGAAAACGTATTTGTCAGACGCCTCCTTCTCAGAGTTGAGTGGCTTTTCTAGGGCCTTGTACACGAAATAGTCAACAAAATTGTGACAAACGGAAATGCTCTTACGGAACTTGAAGGAATCGATCAAAAAGTACAGTGGTCCACAGTGTGTACGCAGAGACAGCTTTGCCAAACAGTATTGGAAGGCAGATGCGAATTCAGATGCTGACACTAGACGGGTGGGTCCCTGCACACGTCTCTGTGAGTCATGAAGAGAGTCAACACTCTCTCCGAATAAGAACTCGGTGGCAGTGTCCATAGTAAGTTCATGGAAGTGGACCTGTGCATCGAAGAAGTTTCCGCCCTTGCTCTTGGTCTTGAAAATGTTCAACAGCGTGCTGACATGATCGTGAAGAGTTTCCAGCTGAGATACCTGATCTCTGGAAAATTGCGGGCGAAGCATGGCTCTGGAATGCTTCCAGCCTTCACCACTAAGAGTAAAGATACCATTGCCGAGAAGAGGGAATAATTGTTGATAACGGATACCCAAGGAATAGTCCTTGAAATTGGTTGCCAACACAGATTTAATATTCTCCGGGTCAACCGTGAGAATGTTCATGTCGAAAGTGGTTTGATGACGAGTGGTCCACAGATTGACGTCTTTAGAGACTTTGGGATCGCGATAGACCTCCGTCAGGGAACCGATATAATCTATAGCCCAGAAAAAGATGTTATCTTCAGAGTTGGCCTTACGCAACTTGAGGAAAGACGGAAAGCCAAACGGCCTATCTAAGATTGTCAGAGGGCGAGCACATCCATGCTTCTTAGCCTTCTGCTTATATTGAAATTCCACGATTAATTCTCGTACAAAGAGGAGTGCAATGAAACCTACTACGGCCCCAAGGACCTTCAGCAGTGTATTGACCATTGGATTAAACTGAAGACTTCCAAGATAGGCGAGATAACTATATTTTTTTTTTTTTCGGAACCAAATCGTATATTATACTGGACAGGCGGCTACAGAGGTATATATAACTAGCAACCTAATGGACCAACTCCTTTAAGATGGAGTTGAAAAAGCTGGATCGAGCGGGGAATCTTGAGCAACGAAGAGCTCGGCTTCAAGAGGATGGCATGTGAATGCGAATCCGTGCTCCGACAAGCTGGATTGGGAAGGCAGCTTGTACCCCGCAGAGAATAATCTCAATAAGGCGTACCCCACAGGGCAGGGCTGTAGATGCGAGCTCAGCATGTGAAGTCAAAGCTGATAGGTAGGATCGAAATATTTTCCTGATAAGGGTACTAGCTGCTTCAGATTGGAGTGTGCCGTTCCAAATAACGTTAAATGGGATAATAAATATAGTGTGAGAAATTAGGTTAAAAGTGCATGTGAAGCCACCGTAAATGTTTGAAGGCGGGTTGCCGTGGAAACGCACATGCATAAAAAGTGTGTTAATGTCAACAAATGCTTGTTTACTTCGGTACACGAACCGTATATACTTGGGATAAGCAGCTAGACCAGCTGGTGCTCAACGTGTCGGAAAACGGTTGGAGAAGCAGTGCAGGTCCTTGAGCGCAGCGCGTTCCTGGTGTGGGAAACTTTGGAACTTCTGGAACTTACTCAGGAACTTTAATCTGGAACTCAACTCCGGAACTTTGTCAGCACTCACGCAAACAAACTACCTGAGTACATATCTCGATACCGTTGGGTAGGCGCTCCACCTTTGCAAGTCCGCGGTACGAGCAGGATAAGCGCAGTATGAGTAGTAGAATGCTGAAAAATGCGCCGTCGGACCTAGTGTCCAAGGTGCAATTCACACCGAGCAGCGGGCCCAGCCATCTCCTGGTCTCGTCTTGGGACACGACATTGCGTGTGTACGACACTTCAGGATCTGGTTCAAATGATTTACTGACATCAGTAAAATTCCAAGCTCCTCTTCTGGACTGCACCTGGGAAAGGAACGGAGCAAACTCTTCTCCAATAGCATATGTCGGCGGCCTGGAGCCTCGGGTGTATCAAGTCGACCTGGAAACGTCCCGCAAGACCGTCATTGGCCAAGATCACCAGGCTCCTGTTAAATCACTGGTGTACCATGAAGCTACGCGAACAGTGATTTCAGGGTCCTGGGACAAAAGTCTACAGCAGATCGACGCTCGAAGCGACCGGTCCATCTCCACTTCCCTCAGCGGAAAAGTGTACTCCATGGACTGTGTGGACAACTACCTCGTAGTGGCTATGTCTGGGCGTGAGGTTCAAATCTACGACGTGCGCAGTATACAGCAGCCAGTACAGATCCGCGAGAGCTCGCTGAAATATCCTACACGAACTGTGCGGTGCATGCCAGACGGCCTGGGCTACGTGAGCACGTCCATCGAGGGCCGCGTAGCGGTTGAGTTCTTCGACCCGTCACCGCAGGTGCAGGCGCAGAAATACGCATTCAAGTGTCACCGAATCGTCGACCGCCTGGCAGGCATCGACACCGTGACACCCGTCAACTCGCTGGCATTCCACCCTAAATTCGGCACCTTCTTCACGGCCGGCTCCGACTCCACCGTCTGCCTATGGGACTACAAGGCCAAGAAGCGCCTCAAGCAGTACCAGCCACTGGTCCACTCGGTCATGTCCATCGACATCAATCACGACGGCACCAAGCTCGCCATCGGCACTAGCGACGACTCCTACAAAGAGTCCCCCCTCGTACACGGGCCCCAGCCAGCCGCCTCAGCTCTGTACATCCGTCCCCTCACTGAATCAGAGTGCCGGGGCCGTGACTAGTTGCTTGGCTAGCCGCTTGTCCTGGCTGCTCCCTGTGAGGGATGGGTGTGCCTCCGGCGGCCGGGCGCGGCCCGGACTCGTAGAGCTCGCTTCGCGAGTGACTTAGCGCCGACAGCTGCTGCCCTCTATATTTATATCTCCTCTCCACAAAATAAGGCTTTAATGCTTGATGTTCCAAGTGTTGGCAGAGAGCCTCCGGCAGCCCGGGCACTGCTCAGGAACCAGATAGTTTTACGCCAGCTAGGCCCCACTCGAATTCAGTACACCCAGGTCCGACGGGTCCAGACGCTAGAGACGTCCGATAGATCTCCACAGGGCGGCTGATTCAGTTTTATATTATAGTTCAGTCAGTTTACAGTTCAAATTACTCTACTGTGTGTGTGTGGATGTATTTATGGTCGAGGCTGATAAATCCTGAGCATAGTTCATTATTATTGAATGAATTTTTGGCAGTTGTCGTGTAGTGCCACAATCAATTGTTTTCAATTCCGGAACCTGCCGTGGCACAGAAGATTTCCGGTTACGGCACTGCAACCCATTTAATAATAATAAGTATTTAAATGGGTTGCAGACTGCAGCCTTCAGTGCCACGACTCGTTTAATAATATAGACTGCAGTGCCGTAACCCATTAATAATAAATATAGTATTTAAATGGGTCGTATCACTGCGGTCTGCAGTGCCGCGACCCGTATGGACCCGGTTCGGTGTGGCATTCGTGCGGACCCAAATTATCCCTAAAGCACGTTACTCTTGAATTATCTTTAAGGCCAGGCTCATCATCCGAGTGCTAATGCATACTTGATTACATTGTTTAGGAGTTAATAGTGCTTCAGGACCCAGGCATAACTAACACTCGCTTATGAAACGAGACTTACTGCCTCTTGAATCAGAATGTTCCAGGGTTTACGCGAGAAGCTTGCCCCAGAGCCCGGGGAGCTCCCGGTCGCGGGAGGCATACCCACCCCTCAGGAGGACCCGCCCGCAGGCCAACGTCGCTCGCGAAGCGAGCAGAACGGGTCCGGGCAGCGCCCGGCCGCCGGAGGCTCACCCCGCCCAGGTAGCCCTGTCCCGGCCGGCCATGCAAGTCCGGCTGCGGCAGGCAGCGTGCACGATGAGCTCACTGCGCGCCCGTGAGCTAGATATCAGTCCCCGGCGGGCTGGCTGCAGGCCAGCCAGCTCGCGCGCTGGTGGTGGTGCTGCAGCTAGTAGAAGGCAGTAGCGAACCCAACACCGCCAGTGTTTCCATCGACATCCTACTGCTTGTATCAAGCTAAAAATATCCCTGAGCATCAGCGTGTCTGAACCAATCCAGCTCGCGGCCAGGTGGTTTTGTTACAGCTTCGACCGGCTGAGCTGCACCACTCTCGCGCGACCGACCGACCCCAGCGAGCGAGCGACACGCAGACCTCTCCAATTTTGTTCAGTCTGTTCCATCTGTCCATCCAGGTCCAGTCCAGCCACTTGAACCGGCTCTAGAGGTGAGTGCTACTGACTGCTACTGACTGCTAGGACTGCCGTCTGGCCCTTCTGCGGGAACGACCCCCCCCCCTCACGCTCGTCCCTTCTCGTCGGGACACTTCTCGGGACTTGGCTACAGGGGCATGAACCCCAAGATCTGGTGCGAGCGAGAGCCAGAATGGTTGCCGCCAGGGCCTGGTGTGCCTCCGGCAGCTGGGGCTATGCCCCAGCCACTCAGCTTCTGCTTCTCAGGAGGCTTCTCCCAGGGCCGTGTGTAATCGGCTCTGGGTCAGGCCTGCGGGGCAGCGGCGACGGGAGCGATATCCGGGTCCAGCAGGGGTGGGTGGTGTGCCTCCGGCGGCCGGGGCGCTGCCGGAGGCACGCCAGTGCCGCTGAGACTGGGGGCTGGAGTACTAACGGGCCCCAGGTTTCTTTCTGAACTGTTCAGATCATACACCTCAGAAGTCAGTGCTGGTAGAGACCCATTGCGTGTCATCCGTATCATTTGCGCGTCAATTGAGCGACCAGTGGGAAGTCAGAGGACACTGGTTCGGTGACGACTGAAGCACCCTCGCAACACCGGGAGTGCGATTCGATCGCAATTCCATTGCAATTAGATTGTATAGCCCAAATACTCGGATCCAGAAAGCGGGTGTGAAACAGAACGAGCGAGCCTATAAGGGAGAGCGACAGAAACTGAATTCAGAGAGATTGAGGGCTTTAAGGACTGAATAGAGTGACAGAGTCAGAGCCGCTGAGAGATATCACATTAATTAATTACGCAGCCTGTAATTAGTCCCAGTCGAACCGCACAGCTGAAAGCTTAACACAATTAAGACACGAAAACGTCTGGCTGACTGACCGATATTAGCTAGGAAATCGGACAGGCCTGCAACCTAGTTTTGGTGCGAATAGAGTTGAGGAGTTGATTTCGCAACCTTAATCGCAAGAAACCAGCAGGAATATTTTTCCAGCTGTAGCTAACCAATTAATTTGTCCGGCAGTGCTTAATTGGTTACCAAGCAACATCGTCAGATCTAGGACCGCCATCTCAGCAGTTGCACGTTGGCTCTGCTCTGCCAATGAGATAGAAATAGCCCGCATCTGTAACCAGACACCGACACCGTCCAGACAGGGCCTTCCCCACTAGAGTAGAAGTAGGTCCGCTAGCTGCGTCGCTGCTTCTCTACCTCTAGCTACCTGCCTCGCTACCTGGATACCTCGCTGCCTAGCTGTCTCGCTGACGGCCTGCTTGAGTCACTGGCGACGGCACTTCTGGTTTGAACATGCGAACTCTGCGGCCCCGCCTGCTCCAGGCAGTCGCGGTAGTTGCCCTCACGGCGCTAGCACGGGCCTCGACTGTGCCCTTCTACAACTGCATGGACGCCTCTGAAAACAACGGCACCATCTTCGTGCCCACGGGAGCCAGCGCGTCCATTGTGCCCATCGACGGCTCGCCGTTCCGCACGCTCTCGCTGACGGTGACCGGCAACGTCACCGGAGGCATGGTTGACGACCTCGACGCGGCCACGAACCACTACAGTAAGTACCTCGGCTGGGGGATGTGCCTCCGGCGGCCGGGCGCTTCCCGGACTCGTAGCGACTCTCGCTGCACTCGAGTCGGGCCACTTCCAGTGCCAGACTCATCCGGCGTGTCTCCTGGGAATGGCTCTCCTCGAGCACAGCGAGAGGAGCCACGGGGTCCGGGGCAGCGCCCCGGCCGCCGGAGGCGCATCCCCAGGCCCCCGGAGAGGAAGCAGAGCTAACGTGGGGCAGCGACGCTGAGGGTGGAGTCCAAGGTTCTAGAGTTCAGTTCGTATAACAAGTACGAGCGGTTCTGCGACTTGACGGACTCGCCGTGCCCGCTGGCCGAGGGCCCGGCCGGGTTCAGCTACTCGATGAACATCAGCAACACGTATCAGGCGGTCAGCCTCGACACAACGTTCTACATTATCGATGCCAGCAACGACGACCGGCTCATTGGATGCATCGGTGTCGAGTCGACGCCCGTCATGGCCGGCTATGTCTGGTACGTGTTGGTGTTCGCTGTCGTTGCTACGGCGGTGGGTCTGGCGCTGGTGTACGTGCTGGCGTCGTGGCTGAATCCCTGGACTGGAACGAAGAATATTCTCGTCTGGAGCAGCCACTGTGGATACGATGCTAATGCCATTCGCCTGATAACGCCGGGACTGGCTGATTTTCTGCGGTATCTGCAGTTTGCCTTCTTCCTGGGCTGTATGAGTTTGGAGTACCCGGGGTTCTTCCGGCCAATCTTGGCCACGGCGTCTTGGAGCTGCCTGCTGTTCCACTTCAGCTTTGCTTCCTCTAAGACTGAGAACTTTACGGATAACCTGTACATTGACGAGGGCCGATTCGGCATGAGCAAGATGGCTCGCGACGTGCAGCTGGCCCATGACACGGATATCTGGCCAAGTTTCATCATCTGGATGCTGATTTTGCTAGGAATGGTCCTGGCTTTATCGGTATTTGTATATTTATTGACGAGCAAGTGGCACCGCCCGGCCGGCGGTGGTTCTGGCAGTTCATTTTTCGGCATCGAATGGCGACCAGGATGCTTTTTCCTGGCTGGAATCGTTGTTCGGCTGGTGATGCTATTTTTCGCACTGCCACTATTGACGACGTCGTTCTTCCAGATGCTACTGGTGGGCAAGTCACCAGTGGTGTCGGATGTTTTTGCATTGATTTTAATTATCATCTGGGTCTGTAGCGCGCTGTGGATCACCTACAAAATGCACATCATGGCTAAACAGCTCATGGAGTTTAGCGAAGATCTGCCCACTTTGCTGGTGTATGGCTCGCTATTTAATGTTTTCAAGGACACCCATATCATGTACTTTGCCGTGGATTTTCTTGTTTTGTTCATGCAAGGAGTGACTTTTGGAGCGGTTCAGCGTTCGGGCATCGCCCAGATTGCCCTGCTGGCGGTCATTGAGGTTATCAGACTTGTGAGCTTGCTTCATTATAGGCCCTATGAGACAGGCACTAGCATGACTATGGTGTCCAGTTTGTTTTCAGTCACACGGGTTGTTGTTATTTTCCTGTTAGTGCCGTTTGCCCCGTCACTGAACACGGACGAGACGGTTCGAGGATGGGTGGCCTACGTGATCTTAATCATCCATGCGGTGATTTTGCTATTATTTATTGTACATATTGCTCAAGCTTTGTTTGAGCTGTTTGCGCGTCTGGGAGGTGCTGGCAGAGACGACGAGAGAACCATAACTGAAGGTCCCCTGATGGCTGACAGGTATACAGCGCCTCCTGTGTATGGATTGAAGCAGTTACAGCACGACGGCGACGCAGGTGTTGGCACTGGTGTCAGTGCTGGAGTTGGTGTGGGTACCAGCAGTAGCAGCAATACTGCGACTCTGATTGGCGATAAAGGGGGCCTGATTCCTCAGTCACCTACAGACATGACGGTGGTTGATAGTGGGTATCGAAGGCCAAGAAGTCAGTACACGAGCAATCCCAACGGACTGAGTCTAGGGCCCATGAAGCCCCGAGACAGTGTGTTTGAAGAAGTGTTCATCTCGTCTCCGACCACTGAGGTGTCTCGTACTGCTACAACGCCCGTAGCAGCAGTAGCAGCAGCAGCTTCGTCGGCGAACTATTACAGGCGACCTCGTAGGAGACAAAGTTCGCACGATTGGGGCTTGGACACGCCGGCCGAAGAGGTGAACAGCGCAAGCTCTGGCAATGTCCCGCCAGCATCCAGTAAAACGGACTACGCTGTGAGAGAAGCCGACCTGTATATTACAAAAAGAGCGACCAACTCGCTGTATGATGACGAAATGGTCGGAGACGGCGACGACGAGTACGGCCGCCGAGACTCGGAAAGTGTCAATCCACTCGTGTACCGAGACCGAGAAACGTCTTTGTCACCCACTAAAGAAAACATCGACACAAGCCGCCATTCGCTGCTAGGAGAAAACAGAGATAGCCATATAATCAGTCACGAGGGTACCGCGGCCGGCAAGGCTGGAATCTACGGGTCTGTCAAGGGTATCATGGGCCGGCTGAAAGACAACTTCGGCCATCCCGCTCGTGATGAGCTGGCCACCACCGGCAAAGGATTTGAGGTGATCAATCGCCAGCCTATTCGGTTCAACAGGCCCGATCCCAGGGTGTCGGGCTTGAGGAGCAGTGCAGCTGATGCAGCTGTTCCTGGCCACCGGCTGTCAGGACCGGGACTAACGGGACCACCAACGGGGCCTGTATCGGGACCACTAACGGGACCAGTGTCGGGACCAGTATCGGGACCAGTATCGGGACCAGTATCGGGAACAGTATCGGGACCAGTATCGGGAACAGTATCGGGACCAGTATCGGGGCCAGTATCAGGACCAGTATCAGGACCCGTATCAACGATAAAAGAGTCTGTGCCAAGAGATAAAGAAGACCCTGGGTTTATATTCCCGGCGCAGGCGTTAATTGGGGCGGCCGGACCGAGTAAACTGCGAGTAGTGACGGACCCTCTGAGCGGCGGAAGCAGCAGCAGTGCGAGCAACCGCACGCTGACAAATCCTGTGGGCTCGTCGTCCACCAGCAGCAGTGTCAGTGCCAGTGCGAGCGCCAGTGCCAACACCATCAGCGCGACCCTGGTGGCGCCGCCGGCCTCGCATCAGCCACTACGCACAGTGGAGCCCCGGCGACACTATGGGTCCCCAGCCAACCTCTCGAACACCTCGCTGGACACCATCAAGTTCCAGGGCACTGGCACCTCGTCTCCAGCCCTCGGCGGCGACGGAAGCGCGCCGCGAGCCCTGTCCAGGCAGTCGCAAGTGTCTGACACCGGGTCCTCGGTCTACCAGTCCATCTACGAAGAAAGCTTCCGAGACGAGCCCACAAGCAGCAGCGACCTGTCTGCGCGCCGAGCCAGCGACCTCGAACTCGATAGCGACAGCCTCCCCACCAGGACCGGGTCCATCGAAGATGCGCTTAATCACCTGAACGACTCCACATCCCGGCTACGGCCCAAACCGTACCGCGAGTACCCCGACGACCGCCCCTCCTCGTCATACGACTAAACCACAGTCCCCAGACCCGCATCGCGCATCACTCGCTCGCTTCAAAATGCATCTTTTTATATCCCGCCAACCACCTGGCACCTGGTTGCGTCCTCTGCTAATCTACCAACCGCCTAATTCCCTCTCTCCTCCCTCGCTCCCCTCTCTCTGGGTTCGCCTCCGGCGGCCGGGGCGCTGCCCCGGACCCCGTGGCTCCTCGAGCGTAGCGAGAGGAGGACGCTCCCTCCGGGTCCGTTGGATCGTCTGAGTACGAGCAGACGGGAGACCCGCGCGACCGAACAGCTGCCCGGCCCCCGAAGGCAGGGGCTCTCCTCGAGCTCCGCTCGAGGAGCAACGGGGTCCGGGGCAGCGCCCCGGCCGCCGGAGGCAGACGGAGCTGGGCGGCGCACGCCAGGGGTGCGTCTGGCCCTGGTACCTGCTTCTGCCGAGCAGTGCCGGACGGACGGCGGAAGCCGGGCTGAAACGGGCCCGATGCCTCGGGTCTGGAACCGGCAACTGGAGCTTGTGAGTGCCGCACGATGCGCGCTGATCGGTGATTTTTCCACCACGCGAAAACAAACATCTGCCGGCGATGAGTTGTAACTTTAAAGATCGAATCAAAGGCGTGGAAATCTGTAACTCAGACGATCCGCTTGCGGCTTTTAGTTTTTTGGGGCTGTGGCCAGGTGCTGGGATTCTTCGCTGGTGTTTGTGTTTTGTGTGAAGCTGGATTGCTGCTGTCGGCTGGGTTTCTGGTGGTGTAAGTTCGGCATCGCCGTCCCGACGGACGGATGTGCTTGGGGCGTGACTTCAGACCGGGAAGGGCGAACGACCAGCGGGGTCTGAGGGCGCCGCGGGGGGAAGTCACTTGTGGCTGGACCGTTTCTGCTTTTGTGACCGGGCTCCATGCTCTCCAATGCGCTGGCTAGACCTGGTACTGGCGCTCGCGCTCCTACTCGCACCGCACTCGTACTCGTACATATTGACAGGTGGGCCCGACATGCCTGGACATGCCAGCCTGCGTGCGCTTCGGACGGCAGTGGGACATGGACACTAGTTCGCAAAGCTGCTCTCGCGAGTTGAACGCTGGCAGCGGACCTCAGCAGGGACCGCAAGGACCCTCGACAGCGCCTGACATGTGCTACTGGCTCTTCTGCCGCCTCGACCTGGGGTCTACCGGTTGACCTTGATCCATGATTCAGGAACGGGGCCTGTGCTCTCAGAGCTGCTGGTCGGGTTGCAGTGCCGGTTTGAGTTCCCGTTGCGCCTCCGGCGGCCGGGGCGCTGCCCCGGACCCCGTTGTTCCTCTCGCTGCGCTCGAGGAAGCCACTCCCGGAGTAGCGCTCGCGCAGCGAGCACAGCGGGGTCCGGGGCAGCGCCCCGGCC
>JAKTSR010000163.1:0-29110 GCA_030580325.1 Sugiyamaella sp. yHKS617 | reverse complement strand
GGACCCCCGGCCGCCGGGGGCGCCCCCCCCCCCCCCCCCCAAAACGGGCGAAGCGGGTGAGGGGGTCCGGGGCAGCGCCCCGGCCGCCGGAGTCGCTCCCCGCACCCCCTGAGGACAGCCGCGGTCGCGGCACGGGGCCTGTAGCGACACCGGAGCTGCCGTGAACATGTTCATATCCTAGTATAGTGGTGCTACAGTGCCATTGCTTCCTTCCATTGTGACAGTAGAGTGCTGCTCCTGTTGTAGACGTTTCTCGCGCTTAGATTTCTGTCATGGCTGGTCCTGTTGTTCACAGTTTGGGCCACGAGCCCATTGCCGGGCACTCGTTCAGCGAGGACCGTTCGCTGCTGGCGGTGGCTCGAAACAACGAGGTGGAGCTGTACTTCGACACGGGCCGCAATCAATTGCAGCTGGGCACCAAGCTTTCGGCCCACGACAAGACCGTGACGTCTGTGGACGTGGCTAAGGACGGTAAAATCGTCACTTGTTCGCAGGACCGCAATGCTCTGGTGTGGGAGCCGCAGGCTGACGGGTCCTGGAGACAGACTCTGGTGCTGCTGAGAATCAACCGTGCTGCCACCTTTGTCCGATGGTCTCCTGATAACACCAAGTTTGCTGTTGGATCGGGCGCCAGAGCCATTGCCGTGTGCTATTTCGAGCAGGACAACGATTGGTGGGTGTCGAAGCACATCAAGAAACCCATCCGATCGACGGTCTTGTCGGTTGACTGGCATCCCAATTCCGTCCTGCTTGCTGCTGGCTCGACTGACGGCCATGCCAGGGTGTTTTCGGGATTCATCAAGTCTGTAGACCAGCGTCCTGCGCCGACGGTCTGGGGCGAGCGGCTGCCGTTCCAGACTCTTTGTGGTGACTTCACCAATGCCTCGGGCGGCTGGGTCCACGACGTGGCCTTCTCCCCCTCAGGAGACGCGTTGGGATTCGTCACCCACGACTCGAGTGTGATTGTCGCATACCCAGGCGGCCCCGACCAGCCGCCTCGGGCCGTGGTGTCCATCAACACCTCGTTCCTGCCTTTCAAGAGCCTACTCTGGACGACCGAGGACACCATTGTCGCTGCTGGCAACGACTGCCACCCGGTAGTGTTCCGCGGCAACGAAACGGGCTGGGAGTACGAGCACTCGATCGATGACCCGGCCAAGTCCCGCAAGGCCGACTCTGCCCGCGAGTCCTCGGCCCTGAACATGTTCCGCCAACTCGACCTCAAGGGCTCGGACTCGACCGACTCGACCGAGCTCCCCACCGTCCACCAGAACACTATCACCTCGGTGCGCGCCTACGCGTCCTCGCAGGGCCGCGTCACCAAGATCTCCACCTCGGGCGTCGATGGCCGCGTCGTCATCTTCGATATCTAATCAATAGAACCCCCTTCCGCAGTGACACACCAGCCCCCACCCGCCTCCGGCGGCGGGGGGTGCCCTGGGTACGGCCGGGAGACCTCCGGCCCGGCTGGGGCGCTGCCCCAGACCCCGTGGCTCCTCTCGCTGCGCTCGAGGAGGCAACTCCCGGTGGCAGTCGGTGGCAGTAGGTGGTAAGCAGGGTCCCGTTCAGGGTCCGGCAGTCATGTGACCGAGAACCCTAAGCTTGTGAGATAGGCTGCATGGTGTATTTACGGAGAGCAATAATTGCTGGTTCCTTGATTCACTTCTCGAATATAGACCATCAAGGTACGCCAGAAGGTCAATTTTTGCTCAGTGATTCAGGGGCGTGGTTTGGACTGTGAGAGTGGACTGTAGCTTGTGCTGCTATTAGTTATTTGTTCAGGAAGACCGTGTTGTTGGACTGGCTAACTGACTGACCGACTGGACGTGCACCTTAGTAATAACGAGAGTCGCAATGGCAGACGATGCTATGGAAGTCGAGGTCGAAGTGCCTGAGTTGAGAGACGAGGCGACGCCCGAGCCAAAATGTGAGTACTATGGCTGCTTCGAGTGAATGAGAGTCCTGGATCCGGGATCACGGCAGAATGAGATGGAAACTAACACACCTGGCAGCCGGAAAGAAGCTAGACAAACCTCGATTCGAGGTCAAGAAGGTGAGTGAGACAGTGGATTCTATTTATTGGTACATGGTCATGGATCGATTGCGGTACTAACTGTTGTAGTGGAGCGCAGTCGCGTTTTGGTCGTGGGACATTGTTATTGATACGTGCGCCATCTGCCGTAACCATCTTATGGACCAATGTATAGACTGTCAAGCCAACCAGGCCGAAAATGGCTCTAAAGAAGAATGCTCAGTTGCGTGGGGTAATTGTAACCACGCTTTCCACTTTCATTGTATCTCTAGATGGCTCAAGTAAGTGCTGGAAGTGGGCGGTCTGGGAGGTCCTGTGGGTCGGTCTTGTGGGCGATCCTGTGGGTGGTCCTGTGGGCATTCCTGTGGGCATTCCTGTGGGCATTCCTGTGGGCGTTCCTGTGGGCTTTCCTGTGGTATTCATGTGGGCCCGTCTGTCGACCGTGTTCACGCCTCCCTATACCTGGACTCGAGGCCCCGGCTTCAGCTTTGGCTTTAGTTTCTCTGACCATCTGGTACTAACACATCATCCAGATCAAGAGCCGTGTGTCCGCTCGATAATAGAGAGTGGGAATACCAAAAGTACGGTCACTAGCAGGCTCTGTCCTCGTTTAATTATTATATATTTTATTGCTGTTCTGCTGTTATTACTGTTAATGCCACTGTCACTGATTTGCTCTTCCTCCCGCAGAGCCCTCGCTCGCTCGCCCTCCTCGAGCTCTGCTCGACGAGCCACGGGGTCTGGGGCAGTGCCCAGCCGCCGGAGGCGAATCCAATTATGGGGCACGAAGGAAGATCTATTCTCTAGCCTGGGACGAGGCGCCGGCGCCCCTTCGAGGGAACGAGCCCATAATACGAAGCTCGCTGCACCGGTCCAGGCGTTTGATTACCCGCTGGACGCTGTCATCCTTGTAGTGGCCGTCGAACTCTATGAAGAAGACGTAGGTCCACTGCTGGCGTCCCGATGGCCGGGACGAGATGGATGTCAGGTTGATGTTCTCTTTCGAGAACTCGTTCAATGCATTACAAAGCGCACCTGGCTGTCGGTGCTCGATGACAAATGATATAAGCGTGCCACAGGACTGGGGTAAGTGCCTATGACCCCGTTCGTACAGCCCACTATTACCGAGAACCAAGAATCTGGTTGTATTGTCCTTTTTATTCGAGATGCTGGGCACCACTACGGGCACACCATGGACCACGCCAGCAGCGCTGCTTGCTATCGCTGCGCTCGTAGGGTCATTCTTGATAAGTTCCACGGCCTTGCTGGTGGAGCTTGTATCTATCTTCTCAATGCCCTTCAGATGCGAGTCGTACCATTTGTCGACCTGGCCCCATACCTGAGGATGGCTATACACACGCTGCACCTGCGACAGATCTTTGGCTCCACTCGTCAAAAGACAGTGGTCTATACTGACGAAAACTTCGTCGACAACACACAGATGACCGTGGGCCATCTCTCCGGCATCGCTATGAAACAGATCACGCAGCTGGTCGAGGGTGTATACCACGCTGCCATTAGTCGAGTTCTCTATGGGCACCACAGACACATCCACCTCTGAATCCTTCAAGCTCGTGAAACAGTCTGGAATCGTAGTGACCGGGACAAGAACTCCCTCGGGAAACGCCTGTAGCGCAGCCTAAATGTTAGAAAATCACTGCTACTTTGACCCCACTCCCAGCCGGACCTTTACTTACCTGATGGGTGTACGTTCCCGGAGGACCCAGATATGCGACTCGAGCAGGTCCTGAGCTCATGTTACAACAGCTGCTCTGAATATGAATAAAGCAGAGAGACTGACCTCAGGACTAGCGCTGCGTAACCGAGCGATGTCGCTCTGCAGATCGACTCCCCGGCCCGATCTGATCTGGCTCTCCCTTAAGGGAATATCAGGGGGACAGCCCGAACCGAGCTGCCTCCGGCGGCCGGGGCGCTGCCCCGGACTCCATTGCTCCTCGAAAATTTAGGACATTATTTAGCTGGTTTAGGCGGCCGGGGCGTTGCCCCGGACTCCACTGCTCCTCTCGCTTCGCTCGAGGAGGGCCACTCCCAGGTTGGTCGGCTAGAGGTAGGAGCGGGCTGGTCTGGACCATACATGCGGACCTGCTCGAGGAGCCACGGGGTCTGGGCAAAGGCCCCGGCCGCGCTGGAGGCCGCACCGCCTTCCAGCGGAGCAGGAAAAGAACAGAGGGTCACGAACACCGTCCAGGACCAGAGGGGGACCGGCCACAGCGCGACGCAGGGACCAGATCGACGGGGTGACCTGCATGCGAGGCTGACTGAAAAATTTGGGACAGGCATATAGGCCCGCATATATGGAGATCAGGCAGAAAAAATATATTTGGGATCAGAAGACAGTGCTTGCAAGCTAGTCTAGAGGTGTATCTATCATGGTGAAGACGTACTCCCGTTACGAGGCGCTGTCATCTTTTGGCGTGATCTCGTCCAACAGCAATGTCGCGTGGCTGCCGTCGAATTCGAGCTCGTCTGGATTGGCGGTTGTGGGTGGTCTCGAAGACGTGCTTCTGTGGGACATCAAGACCAGTGCACTGGTAGCACGGTTGGCTGAATCCCGCGAGACTCTTCAGTCGGTGCAAGTCAGTCAGGTTTGCGTGGATCCAACCGAGCAGCTGATTGCAGCTGGATACACCGATGGATCAATCAGGGTGTGGGATGTGCAGTCGAAGACGGTTCTGGTTACATTCAACGGCCACAAGTCAGCCATTAGCAGTCTGAAATTCGACAAGTCCGGCACTCGGTTGGCCAGTGGATCTCGAGATTCGAATATTGTTGTGTGGGATCTGGTGGCAGAAGTGGGTCTTTATAGACTAAGAAGTCATCGAGACCAGATCACTAGCGTTGCATTCCTCGGAGGTAGTGAAGCTGCTGATGAGCCATATTTATTAAGTACCAGTAAAGACGGTATGATTAAGTTGTGGAATTTAGACATTCAGCATTGTATTGAGACCCATGTTGCCCACCGAGGCGAATGCTGGTCCATGGGATTGTTAGAAGTGCAGGTGGAGAATGGAGCTGCTAATGCCAGTGGAGCCGATGACGAAGAGCAATTCGCAAGTGTGAAACCTAGTATCACTGCTGTCACATCTGGTGCTACCAAGGATATCAAATTCTGGTCGATTGATTTATCGGCTGAAGACGGAGAAAAGGTTATTGACGTGGGAACGCTGCCGAAACAGAGCCCCGAGCGTGGTTTGGGCCTGAAATATCATGCCAATGGCCGGTTCTTTGCCATCTCCAACGCCGACAAGTCAGTGGAGATTTGGCGAAAGCGTTCAGCTCAAGAAATCAAAAAGTCTGTTGCTAGAAAGCAAAAAAGAAGAAAGGACAAGGGACTGGAACCTGACCGCGAGATCAGCGAGGACAATATCCTCGAAATGTACATTCCATACACAATTATTCGTACTTCGGCCAAGGTTCGCAACTTCGATTGGATCGATCAGTCTTTGAAGAGAAGCAGTTCCAGTGTCTCAGGAAAGTCGGCCAGCTTAGATTTAATCGTCAATCTCTCAAACAACTCTATAGAATATTACTCAGTTGTATCGGACGAATCAACCAACAAGAAAGCTGGACCCGCAGAGTACACCCGATCAAGTGGTATCGAGTTGGCTGGCCATCGTTCGGATATCCGCGCTCTATCTATCAGTTCGGATAATAAAATGATTGCTAGTGCTTCCAACGGCTCATTGAAGCTGTGGAACATCAAAACTAACAACTGTCTGAGAACATTCCTTGACGCTGGATATATCCTGTGCACAAGCTTCTTACCAGGAGATGCGCTTATAATCACCGGAACAAAGGAAGGAACATTGACGTTATATGATATTGCAAGTTCGTCAATCCAGGAAGAAGTTGCCGAGGCGCATTCTGGAGCTATTTGGTCTCTGGACATCAGCGCTGACGGAAAGACCTTGGTTACTGCCAGCGCCGACAAGACGGTGAAGTTCTGGGAATTTCGAGTGGTGCAGGAGGAGGTTCCTGGAACGAACCGCACTTTCAACAGATTCAAACTGAAGCATACAAAGACCTTGGAACTCACCGATGATATTCTGTCTGTTAAGCTTTCTCCCGACTTCAAACTCATAGCATGCTCGTTACTAGACAATACCGTGAAGGTATTTTTCACCGACACTTTGAAGTTCTTCCTTAATCTGTATGGCCACAAGCTGCCAGTTCTCTCGTTGGATATTTCCCACGATTCGAAGCTGCTGGTTACATGCTCAGCAGATAAGAATATTAAGATCTGGGGTCTTGATTTCGGAGACTGCCACAAGTCACTGTTCGGTCACCAAGATAGCATCATGAAGGTAATTTTCGAGCCGGGTACGCATAACTTTTTCTCTGCTTCCAAAGACAAGACTGTAAAATACTGGGACGGAGACAAGTTCGAGAATATCCAGAAGCTCGTCGGCCACAAGTCTGAGGTCTGGAGTCTTGCTATTGCCAACGACGCCAGCTTCATTGTGTCGGGATCTCACGACAAGAGCATCAGAGTATGGGAGTTGACGGATGAACCATTATTCCTAGAAGAAGAGAGAGAAAAAGAGCTGGAAGAGCTCTATGAGAACACTCTAACGAGCTCTCTGGAGGAGGAAGAAAAGCCCCGGGCCGAAGGGGAAGATGAGGAGGATATTAATGAGGTTGAAAGAGCTGGCAAGCAAACTATTGAGACTCTAAAAGCCGGTGAGAAGCTTATGGAAGCACTCGACATCGGTATCGAAGACCTGCGCCAGATTCAAGAGCACCAGCAAAACCTTTTGCAGAACCCCAAGGCGGCACCTCCAGTTCGTAATATCATTCTCAAGACCTTGGACGTGAGTGCTGAAAAGTATGTCATGGATGTCCTTCAGCGTATCAAACCCAGTCAGCTCGAAGATGCGTTGCTCGTGTTCCCCTTTGACAAGGTGATTTCTCTGTTCAAGTTCGTCGAAATATGGGCGCTCAAGCAATGGAACATCCCTCTTTTATGCCGTGTGCTGTTGTTCACTCTACGGGTTTACCACAAACAGATTGTCGCCAACAATGTCATGAGGACGAACCTAGAAGCGCTTCGCAACAACCTCGTCGGCGCCCTCGACAAGTCTCGACAGCAAATGGGCTACAACATTGCCGGCTTGAAGTACATCAAGCAGAACTGGGAGGTGTACCATACGAAGGAGTTTGTTGACGAGAAAGAGTACCAAGAGAGTAAAGACAGGCAGCTCAAAAAGCGAATCTTCACCACCGTCAACTAGTCATATACCTGTATATTTATTAATTGATTCTTTTGCAATGTAAGCCGTAAGCGCAGACTGCTCCAGTCGCGCATCACGACTGTGGAGCCACGGCCACCAAGCCTCCGGCGTATGGGGCACCGTCCAGACCCAGTTGCTCCTCTCGCAGCGCTCGAGTCGGAATGCGGAGCCATCGACGCTCGCGAAGCGAGCACAACGGGTCCGGGCAGCGCCCGGCCGCCGGAAGCAAGGTCACAACGGTCAAACCAAATGCTGTAGATTAATTAACTAACTTAGTACACTATATTCTATCTCGTGCCCTGTCCCCTTTTGACATCGTCGCGCCATTGGATCTTCGGCGGGGAGGTCTCATTGCCAGACTGTCCAGGCGTGGAGTCCTCGTCGTCGTCGTCTTCGTCCTCGTCTTCCTCTCGAATAATTTCGGGTGGTGGCGACAGACGGGTGCCTCGCGGTCGGTATAGGTTGTGTTCCTCTTCGTCCTCGTCATCTGCGTCAGTCGACAGCAGACCCAGAGCCGCTAGACGACGTTTCCTCTCCACGGCAGTCTCCTCTTCGTCGTCGTCATGGCCAGCGCTGCTCAAATGATGAGGCTGAGCCTGGTCGTCGTCATCGTCCACATCATGGCGTCTACCAAGGAAGTTCCGCGGCATATTATGACGTATCGACGTGCTGGCGCCGCCAGAAGTCGGCGAAGGAGACCGCTCGTTTTCGGGCTCATGGCGGCGGTCCTTTTCGCTCTTGTCGCTGCGACCTGCCCGGTGGTCCTCCCGGTGGTCGCTGGATGAATGCGTTTGCTGTAAATCTCCAGTATGCAGTAGACTCTTCAGATGCTTCCTTAGGGTATCGTCATCAAAGGGGAAGTTCTCGCCTTGGCGACTGCCCTCGACCGGAACAATATCGTCAAGCTGCTTTTCGACATCATGATATGATGAGGAAGAGCCAGGAGGAGGCGGAGAACTGCTGCCAGGCTGACTGTGATGAACGTCAGTATGTGGCTCTGCCCCAGAATGCACCAGCTTTGAAAGACCGACTCTGGACAGAGTTCTTCCGATAATAGAGCCCTGGCGGCTCCTTGGCCGTTGCGAATCTTCGCCAGCCACATCATGGGGTTTTCTGTTGATTCTGTATCTGCGGATAATCTCACCGTCTTCGTTCTCGACAATGACATCGTTGTCAAGTTGATATGCAATGACTTTACGGCCATTACGTCCCGAGCCATGGCTACTACTGCGGCGTCGCAGTCGCTGCTGGGGATCTGGAGACTCGGTGCTTTGTCGGTGATAGAGGCGGTCACCCTCCTGTCGACCTCTTCTTTTGTCTGGCCGCTTCCCATCAGCAACTTCTTCTTCATCGTCATGACCGTCTTCATCTTCGATGTCTTCATCGCCTTCGTCACCTTCTTGCGAAACTTGCGAGTCAGCACTCTTATAATGCGAAGCCTTCTTTCTCAGAATACCGTCATCAAAGTCGGTAGTCTTTTCTGAATGAGTGCTGGCAGACGATTCGGTGCTTCCTTTTTTGCTGTGCACAGTCGCAATTACCTCGCCTTGATTATCCTCGATGAAAATATCGTGCCCTTCGGCATACGCATTGATATCGCTCTCGTTGATAGTCTCTTCGGCAGTGGCTTCGCGCGGATCCCTGGCAGCTTCAGTCGACACGTCCTTGCCAGCGCCAAGGTTGATAGGAAGATTTTCAGGGGGTTCTCTGGGCTCTTTGCGACCGCCCTTTCTTCGCCGCTTCATACCGCCAGCGGGCTTGGCCGTCTTGCCATACTTGAATCTGCCAGGCTCATCAGTGTCTACTTTGTGAAGAGACAATGTTCTTCCTCCCTCAATGCGTGGTAGCCGTGATAGCCACGACTGGTTGTTTCCGCCAGTGGTGTAGGACATGGTAATGGTCATGTTGTTCAGACGCTTGCCCAGGGTGAAAACGGCGATAGACGAGCCGTGAACGATGATTGAGCAAATAACTAAAAAGGTGGTGACTGGCCAGATAGTCGCGATGGCGAAATAGTTCGGGGTGCCCTCAGGCGGAATTTGTGCCAAAGGAGTGGGCTCGCCATGCTCCAGCTCGGCTCGGACAAGAATGCTTATGAAAATGGCGCCGACTCCGATAGGACCAAAATGGCCGCAAAACAGAGCCTCTCTCCAAGTACGGATATCTGGCGTGAACGGTTTCATTGCCAGGACAATCGGCAGACGGCGGAAGAGCAAGATCAAAATGGCTAGAATGACGAGCTTCCAGGCCTCTACGCCCAGAGCCTTGTTGTTGAAGTTCTCCCAGGGTACAATGGCTCCCAGATACACAAAATAGGCCATGTTCAAGAGCAGGTCAATGACGTTGGAAACATGGCTCTCTTCGGTTTTGCGAGCAAACCAGCCATCCCAGGAAAACGCAGTCCCCGCGGAAAAAGCCACCAGCAGATCGTCGACACCGATGATGCTGCCTACACCAGTACAGAACAGGGCAAGCACAAAATAGAAAACAAGAAAGGACTCTCTATCAATGAGGTTTTTCTTTTCGGCAAACTTGATAGCGTGCCTCCCTACGTATCCTATCACGGCCCCCAGTACACATCCAAACACGCACTCGTAAAGCACGGTTATAACGATGAAATCAAAGGCAATCTCTCGAGGATGACCCGTGTGCTTGATTACACTCAGGGCCAGATAGGCGAATGGGAACGCCATGCCGTCATTGCACCCGGACTCGGCAGAGAGGATATTTCTCAAATGGCCAGGCACACGTTTGGCGAATTTACCCTTACCAACCACAGCCGAGGCCAGCACAGGGTCGGTGGCCGTGACACAGGCAGCAATAGCCAAGCCCTGGATCCAGCTGAGAGTAGGAATCAGCTTCCAAATGAACACGCTCGAAATCAGCCAGCCGAACGTCATAACGGGAATCAGCAGAATGAACACCGACAGCCAGTGCTTGAGCATGTACTTCTTGGGCAGCTCCACAGCCACCGCGAAGATCTGGACCACCAGCACGATGCGCGACACCTCAATGGTGATGTAGTCCGAGTTACCCCATGTCGTCGGCGAGAACCAGTTCAGACAGTGAGGGCCCACAATCAGCCCGAACAGCGCCGCAACTGTCGCCTCGCCTATATACAGCTTCTCCTTGATAAACAGCGAGATCAACGAGAACACCGTTACGAACCACCCGATCAGGGCGTATGCTATATGGGGCTTATCGATCTAGCCAGTCCGTTAGTTTCGCGTCGCATCGGGCCGTGGCGCCTCCGGCGGCCGGCGGACCCGGTGGCTCCCCGAGCGCAGCGAGAGAAGGAGTCCACCGGAAGCCGGGCTCGCGCAGCGAGCACAATCACGGCCGCCGGAGGCACGTCCCAGCGCCTCGGGAACACCCACCCCGCCAAACGAGCGTGCACATACCCATAATTGGTCCCAAGCCATGGTTCATTCTTGGTACCGTTAACCGACGTCGTCGATGCAGCCACAACCAGGCTTCACAAGCAGCAGTCACCACAGGAACGCAATGGCTGAGCGGCAGCACAATCAGAAGTAGGAGCAGAATCAGTAGCAGCAGAAGCAGTGCCAGATGAGTCTCGGTAGCAGCAGTGGAATCAGTGGCAGTTGAAATAGCAGAAGCAGCAGAAGCAGCGGTGGTGCGATGCAAACCAGCGAACGGAGACGGAGATGACGGTAGTCAGAAGAGAAACAGACCTAAACAGTTTCAGACGGGATATGTACGGGCTGCCAAGCCGATATCGAGGCCGCTGCTTCCCTCACCACGGCCGCACTGCCCATAAATTTATTTCAGCGCCCTGTCTCCAAGCCGGCCAAACTCAATCTGGAGCCCAGCTGCTGCCTGAGATCATAATGCTCAGCCTTGCAGCACCCCCTGCACAGGCACCTGCGTCACGCAAGCGGCCATGTCGGACCGCCTCGCAGCCGGGGACGGGGATTCCGCGAGCTGGCGTCGGCCTCCGGCCGGCCGGGGCGCTGCCCCGGACCCGTGGCTCCTCGAGCTGCGTGGGGTGGGGGCTCCACAGGGTGGTCGGCCGGGTTCACGTCCGACTGACCAGCTGCGGGCGGCTAGTAACAGGGCTAGATCCGACGCCGGTTGCTGGTACGCCGTTAGTGCTTGTCGTATAACAGCCGCTACATTAACACATTCGTAATCCCACTGTAGAGCCTCGGCATGGGCCGGCAGGGAACCACCAGCGAACCAGGCCGTGTCTTGACCCGGGCCGTCTTGTCCGGACCGAGGCTGTCACCGTAGCAGGGGCCGGAGGCGCACAGGTACCCCGGTACTTCGTCCACCCGAGGCCGCACCAGACATGCCACCGGGAGTGGCCCCCCTCGAGCGCAGCCAGAGGAGTAATGGGGTCTGGGGCAGTGCCCCGGAGCTGCTTGAGGCTCTTCACCCCCTGAGAATACCCCCTGAGTCCCGATGAGCACTGCGCGGCTGAAATTTTTTTGACGTGACGATCGCGCCATGGCTCGGGCGAGCTAGGAAGCAGAAGAGCATTTTACAGCCAGTTAGATCTGGTAGGGGATATAGCGACAGTCATAGATGGGAATCAAATCACGAGCTGTGCAGCGAAGGATAGAGGCCGTTGGCGTGCCTCCAGACGCCATGGGCGATAACGAGCTGATCGTTTCTATTTTGAAAGCCCGGGGAAACAGCCTGTTCGAGGTGCTGGTGCCGATGTCCGAGGCCCGCAAGCTCCAGCGCGCGCTGAGCACGACGGAACACGAGTACAGCATCGAGTCCGAGGAGAGCAGGACCATTCTGGTTTCGATGCCCCCGAAGTTCAGGAACACCATCTTCGTGAAACGAGGCGGCCATGTGGTGGTGCAGCTGTATGGCCCGGACGTGCTGCACGGCGAGTCGGAATCAAAGGTATGGGGCGAGTTCTCCAATATAGTCACCAATAAAAAGGAATGGCAGCGGTATCCGTACTGGCCTGCCGAGTTTAAGGACGCTCCTAAGGACGACTGGGGCATCAGCAGCAGCGAGGAGGAGTACGATGAGGAAGAGGATGACGAAGAGCAGGGGGAACAGGAAGATAACGTTGAAGAGAGCTAGGCCAGCACGAACGAGTACCGAATGCCCAGGAAGAGAAGGAAAGAATTAGACTTGCAACGGGATTCTGAATGGGCCGTGCACTGCTTTGTATAGTCGCTTTAACGGCGTGCTTCTGTGGGACCCGTGTGACACAGCATGCCAATCCTGGCAGAGATATTTATTTTTCATATTTGCACTCGTTGCAGAAGATACTGTTGTAGATAGATTAAATCAGTGTTTTGATGCTCATCCAGTTCTTGAGCAGGTTGCCGATGGTCACATTAGGGCCGTCTGACTTCCCTTCAGAGTCAACTGACCTCCGGTCGAACACGAGATCAGTGTCCAAGTCAACCGTGCCAGCCAGATAACTCGTTTGCAATGCTTTGTGATCTAGGGCTCCCATGATGCTAAACAGCAGTCTTGTGAGCGCCCTTGCATCGAGTATGTCGTTCCTGCTCAGTTGGTCCAACAGACCCCACACTACCACCACACGTGTGTCCCCCAGAGTCGACGCACCCACCGTTGATTCCGAAGTCCCAGCTGTTGTGGCCTTCAATTTCCCGTCACTGCGGCCCTTGATGGCTGCTTGTACCCCCGCAGTATCTCCTTTCGACCAACCCTGTGAGTATAAGTGGGCCACTAGAGCATTGGCGTTTGCCGCGAATTTGATCTCGAATGAGTCGCGCTTGTGCAGTTTTGTCGACACCTGCTTCATCTGATCCAGGAACTCCCCGCTCGTGCCCACGAATATGAACTCTATCTCGCACTTCTGCCTCGCCAGGTATGCAATCACCTCCCCTAGGGAGCCCGACAGATACCTCATTGCACTGGGGGTTGTCGTCTCCTGAGATCTCGAGACGGTCAGCTCGCAGCTTATACCTGCGCGATAGCGGCAAGGGTCGGCTTATCTGCTACCCCTGGCTTCGCCCTTTTTGTGGGAGAGTGCCTCCGGCGGCCGGGCGCTGCCCGGACCCGTGGTGCTCCGCTTCGCGGAGCGTCACTCCCAGTGACTGGTCAACGCTGGTGGGGACCGACTCGAGCGGCAGCGAGAGGAGCGCCGGGGTCTGGGGCAGAGCCCCAGCCGCCGGAGGCGTGCACTCTTGTACAGGCGGATCAGACTACAATTCCAGGTTCTCCCACTTGGGCCCCTGTCTGGTTACAGTAACGACTTTGGTGATGTCGCCATTAGTCAGGTCGCCGTAGACATGGGCGAAATAGGTCTGTCGCGACTGCACCCAGTCCCACTTGATCGTGCTGTCTGGGCGGTTGCCGGTCCGGCCCGCGGCGATTGGCACGTCTTTCGAGTCCGGCGCGTCGATGTAGAGCAGCACCACTTGAGTGTCGTTTGCAAAAAATGAATTGAGTGTTCCTTCGAGCTGCTCTCCAGTCGAGAGATGGATGAACCCGTCCTTGGCGTCCAAGGGAGTCAGAGGCAGGACCGTGTCCGGTGAGACCGAGCCGTTCTTAGCAGCCTCTGCTGGTGCCGTGGGAAGGATCTTATAGAGAACCATTGCGTTTCTAGAACTTGGTTAGCAGACGTTGGAACCCAGGGGCACCCAGAGCTGGGCACAGCAGATATATTGTAGGGATAGTACGCTGGTCTACCCGCGTTTATGATGCTACTGACGTATACGACTAACTATGATTTAGTTCACAACGCGTTCAATGCTCAATGCCTTACCTTTCTTTCCTCTTCCTGTCCGGCCTGTCACGAAGGGTATGCTAAGGCAATGGGGGACGACAAGAAGATCTCAGGTACAGCAGGAGCCTGCTTTGCGAACTATCACGTGACTCTTTCGGTGCCCTTAGGCCCAGTCACGAGCTCCTCCTGGACTCTGAAATCTCTATTCTATATTATATTATAAATATCTAGACATGCTACTCGTCGTCAAGTATATAGTTGCCTAGCTTGTCCATTTTCATGTTTTCAATGCCTTTGCGAGCGATTTCAGCGTCGATTCGCTTCTGAAGCTCGTCTTCCGCATCCGGCTCCTCCTCGCTTTCCTCCTCCACCTCCTCATCGTCTTCTTCCTCTTCCTCTTCTTCATCCTCCTGCTCCTGTACCTCATCGACATTCTCCTCCTCACCTGGCTCATCCTCATCATCACTACCTTCACCTTCTACAAACTCGTCCTCGCCGAAAGTCTCTCTCGACAGCTGCATCGCATTCTCCAAGTCCTTCACTTCCTTCTTGCTGAATCCCGATGCCTCGACCAGTAGATCGAGGTTTTCAACTCTCTTGACATCTGTCTCCCACCTGGGATAATCGTCAGAGACATATCCCAGCTTCTTTTCAAAAAAGTTTCGAATACAGTCGACGTCTCGCTCGAAGTATCTTTGCGCATCCACATGAGAGATCGAGATACATTGTGGGAAATCGATAATGACCACTTCTTCCTCTGGCTTGTCAAACTTCTCTCTGACCATGATATTGAACTCATTGAAATCGCAGTGGATAAGTCCGCACGATGCCAGTCGGACAATGAAGTCCATCAGAGTCGAGTACAACCGGCCGGGATTACTGTGCGATCTGAGCTGCCTCATTGGGTATCCATCAACAAGAGACATGACAATTTGGTGCCGGGATTGGTCGATAGGAACGGGAACAGAAAATTTCGCGTCATACAGAGCTTTCATAAATGCAAACTCCTTCTGGGCCGCCAGTCTCGACAAATACATCCAACTGGCACTTTGCCTGTTCCGTAGATAGTCTCTATTATTTTTAACTGTTCTGAACGATATCCTTCCAAGTCTGTGCACTTTCAATACATTTTGCTTGCCAGTGCCATCCGCTACCATGAAAATATCCGACTCTTTGCCAATACCAATCTGGCTGCCCACTCCGAAAACCGAGTCACGCTTCACAAGCGCTTTCAATGCTAGGTAGTCGTATCCATGATAACTCAATCTATACCCATCATACTTGGCATTGCGGACTCTGCCTATCAGCTTGATCTTGGCCAGTTCCCCGATACATCTGTTCACTGCCGACGGACTGCGCAGACCCGATATTTTTGTTATCAGCGATGTAGGTACAATGTCGTGGTTCTTAGATCCCATTTCAACCTACTTCGTTAGAGACGGGTCCGGTATAGGGGCTGGAAGTGCCTCCAGCGGCCGGGGCGCTGCCCCAGACCCCACTGTGCTCGCTTCGCGAGTGCTGCTGCCTCCGGGATGTTCTAGTAGGTACAAACTTACGGCTGTCAAGACTCGGAAATCGTCCGCGCTGAGATAGCGCATATGGGTAGTGTCTAACTTCATCTTGAGCGGATACTGGTATCCTCGCCAGCTGGTAAAATAATCTGATCCGTCTCTCTTCTGAAATTTTGTTTTGATCTGATATAGCCTACAGAAAAAAATTAGCACGGCTGTAGATGACCCCAGATCTTTGCAAAGCAGAAGGGTTAGGCCACTGTTCAAGCGTGAAACTGAAACCTCACTCCTTTCTATCTCTCGTCACTTCATTGTCAGAGACAACCCTGTGCTCAGCTCCAGAGTAGCATAAACTGCGTAGGTAGGTTACGTTTTGGATGGTAACAGAGTTGATAATTGATATGCGCGTCTCCAGATTAGAATTAACTGATTAACTTCTCGTCAAAATGTTGCCAACTTCCCGCTTTCACTATGTAGACAATCAATTGCGCAGTGTGGAAATAAGGACTTAGTCGATCTAGATAGGTTGAACTCCATCAATTACGCACAGGAAACTAGGGAAATTTATCACCAGATCTACAGCATTGTCGAAAGTTTCTACTAAGAGGTTAATCCTAGCTTTCGCTTCGTCGCTGGACAGCACATGCTTAGCTGAAGAAGTGTTGCGGACCAATAAAGATGAGTTTTTCAAATATTCAGCTTTCCTGTTAGACAGACATATTTTTATGGGCTATGTCTTATCCAAGGTTGATCTAAAGATATTCTCTACAAATGCCGTGACGATGCCTGGATTTGATAATGGGCCGGAGTTTGATTCTATACCTGAATTTGACTCTATGTCTGATTTTGATAAAGGTTCGAAGTATCTAGTTTTCAGCAAGATAATTTGATGAGATTCGTGCAAAACATACTAGTGTAGAAGTATTACTAGGACAATGTTATTTGGCGTGTTATTTACAGATCAACTTGTTTGAGCCATTGAAGACGGGCATTACGAAAATTCCTGACGTCTCAAAGTCTCTTTATGACCTTTCAGATCTGCAACAAAGCATTACACTACTGTATAAGAAAGAACTGTTGTACCAGGAAGATGCTGCGTTGGAAACAGTTCAAAGGTTTTGTTTTCAAACATGAGATTTGAATTGACTGAGGGTCTTCAATTCGAGGAACATTAAGGATAGGCAGAAAAATATCGGGACTGGGTCAGATGTTCTACTCCAGAGAGAGGAATCAAACGGACACCTTGCTCCATGGATTAATTATTAAAGGGATAAAAGCACTCCAAGCAGATTATCCTAATATTCGAACTCCGTTGACTAAAAGATTGGCCTAGGTATATGCAAAGCAGAAGATCAATATGGATGATGCAACCATTTATTTTAGTGAATACGTCCGGTACTTAGAAAGTGTTGGCGATGAAATATATCAGAATAGATTACCCGACCCCGTACCTAGTAGCAAGTCAGTTAGACACACTAAAGCTGAGGGTGACAAATCATCAGCAGACGACGGCCCTATAACAAAATTGGAAGAAGGACAGAGGTTTTTGCACCATTTGGTCAACAAAATTATTAATGATGAGACTTTGTCTCAAGAGGAGCAATCGATATATGCTAAGCACAAAGCATTTGTGTCATCTAAGGTTAGATCCAGGGAAAAGCATTTGAAGTGGAGGCCGCTGACAGAGGGAGTAATTCTAAGATGTACGATAGACTTAATGCATTGAATGGTATAGGAGTGTCATAGACGTGTTGAATACTCGTCGGCTCATGAGAGATTACTTTGAAGATATTGAAGTCCAGCTCGAGGCGATTTCTCTGCTCAAGCGCTAATACTCCACGGTGATAAAGTGGTCCATAGTGACCATAGTGGTGAAATCCAAAAAGAACAAAACATGCTGACAGATTTCTTCCCTTGGAATCGATCGTGAAAATTCCGCACATAGAGGAGTGTTGATTGATATAAAGTTCTGCGTTCTGTTCTCTCTGCTGTTTTTCAAGAGAAAAACGCGGACCTGGGGACACCAACTACAGGGCTGTTCAGCTGATTAACTCTGCTACGGATGACATACGTCTGTGTATCGACTACTTAAAAACATGTCTATCAGATACCTTTTGTGTTTCAGTCCTATTTTGTAGGATCCGCCCGTCATCAGGGTACGATACAGGACCTGGTTCTCTGCAGATGAGTGCTATTTTTGCACACAGATAAGCGCTAGGGGGCAGTTCCATAGCTTTACTGCTATGTGAAATGCTATTGTGCAGCCAGCACTTTGCTCCAGAATCATATCTGAATCCAGTTTCTATTTAAGTAAAAGATTCATTTTGGACTCTCATGTACAGAGACAGACGCTGCCTTCTTGAAGAAATCACCTTCGTCATCTGCAGAATCATTAAATTTCGGATCGGATTCAGATTCTGATGATTTCTCAGATCGGACCTGGATCCGTTTAACTATAATAGCCGCTAGGATGAGTGCGCTGCAAATGGCCATACATGTGCCGGCAAACAGCTGAGAGTATAAATAATTGCCATTGTCCCTGGTCAGTAGCGCTCCTCCGACTGGAGCTCCAGCTAAAGCTCCGAATCCTGATACGAAAAAAGACATTCCTATGCGGGTGCCAATTAATGTCAGATCAGGAGTCAAGTATGATATACATGCTGGCGGAAGGGATACAAAGGTCCCAGTGAAGAACCCATCAAGGATTGCAAATACGACAAGCCCTGGGCCGTTTTTAATTCCGATCCATGAAAAAATGAGAATCGTGGCTATTACCATGCAGGGAAAGAGAGCGTTGAATGGCCCAATCTTATCGGCAACGTAACTGGGAAGGATTCGCCCAAATGTAGATCCGGCATTTAGAATTGTCACCAGATATAGGGCCAGATTACCGCCTACGTTCACTTTCAAAGCGTAGTTTTGAATATAATAAATGGGAATGTACATGCCCATATATCCGAACATGAATGCGAGTGTCGCGAGAATGAAGGGGATATCCTTGAGTGATGCATAATCTAGCAACGGGCCAGATTTTCTCGGTTCAAGCCTTGGTTTTAACAGAATACATGCTATAGCGCACATTGCCAAATTCGTGAACCCAATAATCCTCGTTGCCCATGGTAAGCCCAGTCTTGGAGCTATTTTGTTTACCATTATAGGAACTATGATCCCCCCCACCGAGCTGAATCATGTTAGTAAGTGTCTTTGCGAAGTGATCACAATTCCACTGTTCAAAGATGCAGAACTGACTTTTTTCACCTCTTGTTTTCCGTCCTATTTTTCGCTTATCCAAATATTAAATCAACAGCTCCACCAGCGGACCTACGTACCTTCCTGCAGCTGATATTCCGAGCGCTAGAGACCGCCTCGTTGTGAAATATGACGCGACCACGCTGAGACTGGCTGTGTATATAGCCGAGCAACCTATAGCAACCAAGATTCCCTGGGCCAGCACAAACTGCCAGTATTGCTTGCAAAGACTAGTCATCATTATCGCCAATATACACACTACAGTGCCTCCCCAGAGACATGGTTTCACGTGACCGGCATCAACTAGTCGGCCTGGAATCACACTGACAGCCAGGACCGTGAAGACTTCCAGGGATCCAATCCAGGAGATTGTAGAGTCGGGTAGATAGGACAATGTATGTTGACTATAGTAAGTCTGGAATTCTCCGAATGCATTAATAAAGCCCCAGGAACTAAAAGTGACTAAGAAGCCACCAATGACCTGGTTCCAAGCCGTGATACCGCCATTAGGAGGTTCCAGCGACATGGTGTACTTGCGAAAATGAACTCGCTTAGGCAAGGAAGAGCATCGCTTAACAGCTGGAGATCTGACCGCTTATTTATGGCAGCAAGAGAAAGATGACGTTTTCGGGAGACCCGCATGTGGGGATTCGGGTTATCCGAGGACCGTCGATGCGGCTTCGCCATATCCGCAGTTCGCGAACAAATTATAATTATCACTGTTTTGTAGGGAGATATTCGACGGTTTATCCGGTGGGCTAGTAGCAGTAGCTTAGCTTAGCCCCTGATTATGTCCAAGCGACTTAGTAGGGCATGTACAAGCTGTCGTCGGAAGAAGATTCGCTGCGACGGATCTTATCCACAATGTAGGGCCTGCAAAAAGTCGTCTCTTGACTGCGTCTATGCAACGCCTCCACTACAAAGTTATGTCGTTGCCAAGGAATCTCCTCCACGAGTAATTAAACTACTCACCAATGGTAATAATTTTACCACCGCTATTGGCCATGTGCCGGTGTACGAGTCTCAGGAGATGTCCGAATACAAGCAGGCTGCACGAGCCAAGTTCGAATCTCGGTCCAGGACGTACCGTCGGCAATTGAACGAAATTATTTCTGCCCGTGAAGATGGCGAACTTCTTAGCGAGCTGCTGAAAAATGCAATAGATCTGGTGTATCCATGCTACATGGTACCGTACATGCCCTCAATCACCGAGGGACTGGTCAATGGGCCCTCGTCGCTGTATAACGAGGCTCTGTTTAAGGTTACCTGCTACCTCGGGTTCCGGTTTTTGCACCCCGACACCATGGAGAAGAACCTCCAATATCTGAAAGACTTCCGAGAAGACATCCAGACCAAGCTGGCCATGTCCATTACCCAGGATGCTACAATCGCTACGGCCAACGCGTTCCTGCTCCAGTCCATTCACGACATGGTATACGGAAAAACGTCTCTGGCCTGGACATACAGTGGCATTGCGTTCCGGATGGTGGTGGATCTTGGGGTTCATCACCCAGCAGAGAACCTCAAACGGCTGGCCTTCTACCCCGAGGAGTACGAAATGCGCCAGCGTCTCTGGTGGGCATGCTTTCTCTGGGACAAGCTCATCTCCCTCTACATGGGCCGAATGCCCACCTTCCCCTCGGTGCATCCAGACATGCCCCTAGAATTCCGTAAGTCGCCTGTGCACAGGCCCGGTGCGTCTCCAATTGCAACCCCCTCGTGCCTCCGGCGGCCGGGGCGCGGCCCCGGACCCCGCTGTGCTCGCTGCGCGAGCGCTGTTCCCGGTGGAGTGGCCCGACTCGAGCGCAGCTAGAGGAGCAGCAGGATCCGGGGCAGCGCCCCGGCCGCCGCAGGCATCACGCTCTGACCGGCGACGGCAGGCACTAACAGGTGGCAGTGGATACAGCGTCGGAGACCGAGGAATGGGCGGATTCGCAGCGACCCAGCCATGCTGTTTCCTGCTTCTTCAGCGTGTGTAAGCTGTCCATGATCATTTCCGACATCATGGTGCTTATATATGCGAATCCGTCCAACAGCTTCGACCAGTCTATCCGGGCGCGGTCGTCGGGAAATTACAAGTACATCAGTGTGGAGCAGTTCAACCAGATCAACCAGCGCCTGGAGCTTTTCTGGACCTCGCTGCCACCCCATTTGAATGTTCTTCGTGATGGCTACACCGCAGACCGGTCGCCTCCTCATGTTATTTCAATGAATTTCCTGTACCATGCAGTTGTGATCCTGTACTTGCGGCCGTTCCTGTCGCCGTCGTCCAAAGCGTCCAACAGCTCGGATTTCCGTCGGTGTCTGGCGGCGGCCAAGGCCATCGAGGATCTGCTGAGACTGTTTATCCAGTTCAAATACCGCTTCTCCTACAGCAACGTCTACTGTATATACATCGCGGCCACCATCCGGATCCACGAGATTGCTGTCACAAACTGCGGCATCACGCCCAGCCTGGAGTTCTTCATCCGCACTCTCAGCGACAACCCATCGCTGCAGGGCATCACCCGATGCCTCGTGCTCATCAAAGAGCACATGAAACGCCATCTTGCCGAGAACCTGTTCCCGTCGATTGACGCGCTGTTCCGGTTCCCTGACATGAGCCTCGTCGAGGCTGTCGAGAGCGGGTCGACCGTCAACCAAATCCTGCCCCTGCCAGCCTTCATTGGCACCGAGGAGAGCCTCGGCTTCAACTTTGTAGAGCTCGACAACTACGTCCAGGCCTTCCTAGAGGAGAACTAGCCGGTCGGTGCTCTCGCCCTTAATTTATTGTGTATTTTTCTCCCTGCTCGGTCTCTGGCCCGGCTGGGGCGCTGCCCAGACCCCGCTGCTCCTCTCGCTGCACTCGAGTCGGGCCACTTCCGGGAGCGGCCTCCTGCGCAGCAGGAGCTAGCGCCCCAGCTGCCGGAGGCAGACCCCGCCCTGAGCACCGCGCGGCCGGCATAGCAGACCGCCTGGGCCGTTACTATTGCCAAAAGTCACACGGGCGCACCTGCTCTGCCGGTCCTTTTGGCTTGTGCTTATCTTTCACTGCGGTACAGCATTACAGGTTACAGGTTACCGCTACAGCTTAATACATCATCTACAGCCTCAGCTACAGCTACAGGTAAGGTACAGGTTACAGGTTACAGGTTATTAAGCGTGGTACTAATTAGCAGAGTACGAGTGCAGTTGCCACATCAGCCCAAGGTCGTCTCTGACACTGTTTATTTATTGTTTGTGAGCTGGTCCGCATTTGTCTGGAATCAGTGTAGCTACCTTTTGTCGCTGGGGCTAATTTGCTTGTCGGGCCGTGTCTATAGAAGCGCCTCTTCGTGGGCTCTAAGCGTCAGAGCCGAAGCAGCCAGCCGAGTGTTGTAGTCCAGAGGCTGGACGCTGATTTGATTTCTACCAAGTGGTTTCGACTGGTCCAATTCGAGCATCTTAAGACATTTATACGTCTTGCTTGTGCTTTTAAGAGCTGTCAAAGCCAGGCGCCGGGCGACAGCAACTGTGCTGCTGCACATCCAGGACCGAACTCTAGCTAAGTGTGTTGTTTCAGTGGATTGTGGAACTGCGTAGGTGAGTATTGAGTGTGGGCGCGAGCATGAGCATGAGCATGAGCATGAGAGTGGGCGTGGGAGTGAGAGCGTGCGTGAGTGTGCGATAGATCTTGAGTGGCAGTTGAGTGGAGGAGGAGCAGATGGCGGAACCGGTACTGAATCAGGTTTTGAAGATTATGGTAGACCCTGCAATATAGCGGATCATTAGGGAGAAGTGGCTCGTTCAGCATGAGAAGACTAGATTGAGATATGGAAGGACAATAATGGATGATGGAACGATGTCATAATGAGAATAATGGATCTGGATAGTGATATAATGAGATGATGAGGCAGTGCGATGACCATGATGAGACAACAAGATAATGAAAACTAACAGAACTATAGCTCGATATAGATATATACATCGCCACCATGGCTAGGAGACCTGATCCTAGCAAGAATCACAAGGACCGTGGATCATCCAAGGCCATAGAAGTCAACGTATCGTCCAAGATCCGCGGGAGCCGGGGTTCGAGCTCGAGCCATAATCATAGTAGATTGGGGGGCAACTGTTTGCATGAGGGTAGTAGTGGAGAGCATGGCGGCGATGACAGTGAGAGCCTGCTTATTAATGACAGTAAAATGGTGATAGACGATGAAGACAACGATACCGGGGGTCTCACTGGCTCGCACCAAGACATTGATCTGACCCGCCCGTCGGGATATCGGTACCGACGACGACAAAGCCGGGTAGAAGGGGGTGATGGTGACCAAGTTGATGATAGCGGCGGCGACGAAGATGCCAGTATATTCATGCATGAGGAGCAAGACGATGACGAGAGTCTGGATCATCATCCCCATTTGAATCAGCTGGCCGATGAGGACCATGACTTAGACTGCGAGTACAACCATATTGGAGAGCATAATGACGAGGAAGACGAAGATGACGATGAAGGTCACGACGACGACGAAGAAGACGACGACGACGACGATGAGGATCATGACCACGCTGCTGGAGACCGTGCCCATCGCGATGACGATGAAGATGAAGAGGACGATGATGACGATGACGATGATGAAGACGGAATCACATCGGGCCAGCCAATCAGGAATCGTCGAAACCTTCTCGACTACCTGTCCAATGGGCTGATGATGTCGGGGTTCTCGTCACGCATCAAACACATCCTGGACGCCATAAAGAACGGTGGCGACCCCAGCGAGGTTCTTATGGGCTTGCAGGAGCTGGCCGACAACCTGCTCATCTCCACCGAAGACACGCTAATCAGAACCTTCCCACTGAATGAATGCGTGAAAGCATTAGTCCAGATCCTCCACAATCCAGCCTACGAAGACAATCCTGAGATCATGCTCATGGCCTGCCGCAACATCGCCAACCTCATCGAAGTGCTCCCCTCGTCGGTCGCCTTCATCATCCAGACCGACTGCATCCAGGTTCTCTGCCAGAAACTGCTGGAGATCCAGTACATCGATGTCGCCGAACAGGCCCTTGCTGTAAGTATCGCCGGCAGCTGTCCGAGCGCTTTGGGTGGGTGCCCTTGGCGACTGGGGCGCAACCCCAGACCCCGTGGCTCCTCGAGCCAGCGAGAGGAGGACCACTCCCGTGGCCAACAGGTTTACCTTCATTCGCGGAAACATCTCCCGGAAGCAGCCCTCCTCGAGCGCAGCGAGAGGAGCTACGGGGTCTGAGGCAACGCCCCAGTCGCCAAAGGCGGATCGGGTTCGGATCGAGCTCAGACTGACTAACCTGTACAGACCTTGGAGAAGATTTCAGAAGAGTTCCCGTCCGTTGTGGTGAGAGAGGGCGGGCTGACGGCTTGCTTGACATATTTGGACTTTTTCTCGGTGCATGTGCAGAGAACGGCCGTCAGGACAGCTGCGAACTGCTGCGTGAATATACCGACTACGGCGTTCTCGTTTGTGCTGGACGTGATGCCGATACTGGAGAATATTCTGTCGAACCCGGATACGGTGGTATCGGAGAAGGCGTGCTTATGTGTTTGCGAGATTGTCGAGAGCTTTCGATATATGAGTGACGAGCTACATCAGCTAATCAGCGATGATTTGCTGCGCAAGATTCTGGCTCTGTTGAACCCCTCTGTGACAAGTTCGCAAGGTATCCGGTTCAAGCTATTGAAGATTGTGGGCCTGCTGGCCAGGAGCCTGACTAGTCTCACCACCGTCATGATCCAGGAGAAGATAGGCGATACTATTTACCAGATCTTGACTCATCATCTGCCCATGTTCGACGGATCTGACTCGCTCAAGAAGGATAACACCTCTATTATTCAGGCTCTGATCCATTCCAGCCGGGAACTTATGATCACCTCGCTGTCTGTCATTTCTGAGATGCTGCCCAAGCCTGCTCCTCGGGAAGGATGTATTTTTTCGGGCCCTTACCGAACTGGGTATGTTTCAAGCGAGTCGGACGAGCGGAAAGAGAAGCTGCTTAGCCAGGAGTGCCTGCCAGACGTAATCCATTTCTGCCGTACCGTCACTTCGCTCTTGCTCGATATTTATTCGGCTTCTATCGATATAAATGTTCGAAAGGTCGATTTACAGTGCCTGTTGAAGATTGTATGCCTTCTGGAGCCTGATTCTCTGCGGATCGTGCTGGAAAAGCTGGAATTGGCGTCCCTTCTCTGCTCGATCTTTTCGCAGCCTGAGTTCCCGTCGCTTATTGTCGGCGCCTTAGAAATTGGCATTGTTGTACTTGAAAAGCTTCCAGACGTGTACAGGTCGAGCTTTTATAGACTAGGAATTATGTCGGAAGTGCGCAAGATCCTGGAGGATGAAAAGGGTGGTGAGGGCACCGTAAAGGTGCCGGACGAAAAAGATTCTGATGAGAGAACCGACAAAATGGATCAGGATGGTGACGAGTATTCCAATGCGAATCAAGATGACGAGCATGATGATGATTTTGAAGATGAGGATAGCGATGAAGATGACGACGATGAAGGAGCTGACGATGATGAAGATGATGACGGCGAATTACTACATCGACGCCAAGGACAGAGAAATTTTGGCTTGTCGGATATCTTTAAAACCACCGCACTTGGCTTTGATTCAGATCTGTCAGAGTTGATGATTTATAATGCCAGATTTCTTCAGGATGTTTACGATACAGGAGCGTCGGGGTCGACTGATTATGAAGATGACGCAGCCAGAGTTGTGTCCCAGTTGGAGCAGATCAGATCTGGCCTAGAATCGGGCCAGGATCTAGAGCGGGTATTTGTGTCGTTTTACGAAATAATCCCCACCATATCTAGTTTTGAAATGGTCAACTCAGGCATTCTAAAGGCTCTTTTAGAGCGTCTTAGCTCGGGCTCGTATGAAGAAGTTCTTGGCGCTCGCCAGAGGTTTATCGGGGTGTTTATGGGCCAGGGTGACGTTAGCAACTTTGAAATTTTATTAGACCACCTCCATGAAGTACTTGGAAGGGCAGAGCATTTTGAAATCATCACCAGTGGCACGGGTGATGGTTCCAAGGCTACACCAGCTAGTTCCCTAGCGCGACAAGTGAGAATCAAACTAGTAGCGGAAGACGGAACGGATCTGCCGAAACAACTGAGAAGCATTATTTTATCCATTCAGGCCATTGCTACGTTTAAAGTTGTAGATGATTTCTTCCGATCTAAATTAGCCTTGAACATGCTGTTCTCCGGTCGTTCTCTGGGAGGGTCAGGGTCTGCAGATAATGATGACGACGAAGTTCTTGGTGATGCTGACCAAGGAGAGGACGAAAAGGACCCTGAAGATCAACGGCATATGACATCATTACAAAGATTGCAGTCGAAATTATCATCGTCCAAAGACGAATGGCACTTGGAATTTTTCCTAAATGGAGAGAGCATACCCATGGATGGGACCATTGTTGGTTCCATCTACAAGAGCTTAGAAAGTTCAGACAACGGTACTGGAGCACCGTCGTCAGCTACGTCGAATTCGTCACAGTTGTCGCGATACCGCAATAAAGCATTCCCACCGTCTATATGGACAAGCACATTCACCATAAAATTCCGCAGAGTCGCTGGGCCCGCCCCGAAGACTGTTCAGAGGGAGGATATGGAAGCAGAAGAGCTCAATCCATTCAATCAGGTCCCTGTTTCCTTCGGCAACAGTGAGACTACAGCTGTTGCTATACGATTGTTGAGTATATTATTCATGTTAAATTCGAATGCGGAAGACATTATTCAGGAGTCGCTGCCTTCTAATAGCAGCGCTATAACACACCTGACTAGGGCTAGTGACTCGAAGTTCTTGAATTCCAAACTGACAGCTAAGCTGAATCGTCAGTTAGAAGAGCCTTTGGTCATCGCCAGTGCTATTATTCCCTCGTGGATGGTGGATTCAACTAGACTATATCCGTTCTTGTTCCCATTTGACACACGTTATACGTTTCTGCAGTCTACTTCGTTTGGCTATTCGCGATCAATGAACAGATGGCAGTCAGCCAGTCGCAACAGTGACGACAGTGGCAACGACTCACGGTACAATGACCGCTTGCCGATGGGACGACTTCTGCGGCAGAAGGTGCGTGTTTCTAGAAATCACATTCTACATAGTGCGATAAAGGTCATGGGCCTGTGTGGATCTTCGCCGAATATTTTGGAGGTTGAATTCTTCGATGAAGTGGGCACTGGATTAGGACCTACTTTGGAGTTCTATAGTTCTGTTTCGAAAGAGTTCTCACTTAAAAAGAACAGAATGTGGAGAGAGGGCGATAGTCACAACGACAGCGAGTACGTATTTGGCAATCAGGGACTGTTCCCTGCTCCTCTTAACGCAGCCAATCTGGAAAGCTCTAATACCCGCAAGCTTTTCCAGTTGTTTAGAACGCTGGGAATATTCATTGCTAGAGCGCTCTTGGACTCGAGAATCATTGACATTAACCTCAACCCGATGTTCTTTGCATTGTCGCTGTCGCGGTCGAATATCGGCTTGAAGAGGACCATTAGTATGGTTTCATCGGTGGATAAGCAACTGGGTAGCTCGCTGCTGATGATTGAACTGTCTGCTCGGCGTCAAAGACTGCGAGAACAAGGAGAGGCGGAGGGCGCTAGCTCAACCGACGACGACGCCTCTCCATACATTTCAATCGAGGATCTATCGCTGGACTTCACCCTGCCTGGGTACCCAGACATCGAACTGATTGAAAACGGTTCGCATGTGCCGGTGACCATTGCTAACGTGGACAAATATCTTGAACTGGTGGTAGATCTCACTCTTGGCTCGGGTATTCAGCGACAGCTTGAAGAATTCCAGGCAGGGTTCTCTGAGGTGTTCCCGTACTCTGCACTCAATGCGTTCACACCGCAGGAGCTGGCGGTCCTGTGCGGACAGGGAGAGGAGGATTGGTCTTACGAGACACTTTACGACACAATCAAAGCTGACCACGGCTACACGAAGAGCAGCAACGTTATCAAGGAACTGATAGAAGTAATGACCTCTTTCAACCCGCAAGAGCGTCGAGCATTCCTGCAATTTATGACTGGAAGCCCCAATCTACCTATTGGCGGCTTCAAAGCATTGAACCCCGTATTCACGGTTGTCTGGAAGCAGAACGAGGAGCCTTTCAGCCGAGACGACTACCTTCCCAGCGTCATGACCTGTGCCAACTACCTCAAGCTTCCCAACTACAGCTCGAAGCAGGTCCTCGAAGAACGCCTCAAAAAGGCCATGTACGAGGGTTCAGGAGCATTTTTATTGTCATGAGAATATCTTATTATTATATATATCCAACTAGTAAATCTGTCCTCGCTGCGCCTCCGGCGGCCGGGGCCGCTGCCTCGGACCCCGTGGCCCCTCTCGCTGCGCTCGAGTCGGCCCACTCCCAGGATCGAGGATGGCTGATGTAGAGATGCTTTTCTTTCTCTAGCCGTCAAATTCAATCAGATGCTATTCTACATATTTTCTAGCTTAGATGTTGGACGCAGCATCACATAACAGTACAACAGCACTAAGTGAGTAGTAAAGTCGTAACAGTTGTGATCACTTGCAAGTACTGGTCCTTGTCCTTGTCCAGACGTCCAGAGAGTCATTAGTACAATCGAAAAGTAATACACACACTAAATCCCTAACTCTGTATATAACAGCAACAGCGTATAACAGGACAAACTCCTACACTATGGCCAAGGCATGTCCGCTTCCCTACTATCAAACTACATCTGTGAAATCTTAGATGTCGTTAGCGAAAAAAGCGCCTCAAAGGTTCCTCTCACACTGGAATTGGAGCACTGTCACACGAAGTAGCATTGCTATAGTAGCTTCTGCAATAACTGCAAAAGCCATTCCAGTGTAGTGAGGAAGAAGAGGCTGCGACTGAGGACCCAGAAAATCTTTATATAGCTTCCGAGAGCGCGGCTGAACGGGAATCAATCTGTTGCTAGCTGCACAACCGTTATGCTTGTCTTGCGTCCTATACACGGTATATATGCACCATTGACTTAGAGACCGATCCGCGGCACTAGTCAGCGAGCGGCCGTTCACAGCTTTCTGGTCCCACTTCGATCTCATTACTCCTGCTTGTCTGCCTGTTTCCATTTTTCCGGCACCTGATTTTGAAAGCGAGCAATGACATCTGCAACATCGCTGGTGCTGAGGTGGATTGTAAGTAATCCACCGCTGCCGAGCACTTCGCCAACCTCCTCCCCGTGTCGCATCTCCGTCTTCCTACCAGCAGCAGCAGGGCCCTCCTAGGGCAAAGCTCAAGGAGCCACGCGGTCTGGGGCAGCGCCCCAACCGCCGGAGGCAGTCCCACGTGCCTCCGGCGGCCGGGCTCTGCCCGGACCCGTTGTGCTCGCTGCGCGAGCCGCTTCCCTGGGGTGCGTTTGGGGCAGAGCCCC